>JBBHAA010003710.1:5000-39877 GCA_037953035.1 Aquarana catesbeiana | reverse complement strand
ATAGAGGTCAGTGTATGCGATGTGGGTGGGGGGCATAGCTGGCTCATTCCCATAGAGGTCAGTGTATGTATGTGGGTGGAGGGCATAGCTGGCTCATTCCCATAGAGGTCAGTGTATAATGTGATGTGGGTGGGGGGCATAGCTGGCTCAGTCCCATAGAGGTCAGTGTATAATGTGATGTGGTGGGGGGGGGCATAGCTGGCTCATCCCATAGAGGTCAGTGTATAATGTGATGTGGGGTGGGGGCATAGCTGGCTCATTCCCATAGAGGTCGGCATAGCTGGCTCATTCCCATAGAGGTCAGTGTATGTGATGTGGGTGGGGGGCATAGCTGGCTCATTCCCATAGAGGTCAGTGATAATGTGATGTGGGTGGGGGGCATAGCTGGCTCATTCCCATAGAGGTCAGTGTATAATGTGATGTGGGGGGGGGGGGGGCATAGCTGGCTCATTCCCATAGAGGTCAGTGTATAATGTGATGTGGGGGGGGGGGGGGGGCATAGCTGGCTCATTCCCATAGAGGTCAGTGTATAATGTGGTGTGGGTGGGGGCATAGCTGGCTCATTCCCATAGAGGTCAGTGTATAATTGATGTGTGGGGGGGGGGGGCATAGCTGGCTCATTCCCATAGAGGTCAGTGTATAATGTGATGTGGGGGGGGCATAGCTGGCTCATTCCCATAGAGGTCAGTGTATAATGTGGTGTGGGTGGGGGCATAGCTGACTCATTCCCATAGAGGTCAGTGTATAATGTGATGTGGGTGGGGGGCATAGCTGGCTCATTCCCATAGAGGTCAGTGTATAATGTGATGTGGGTGGGGGGCATAGCTGGCTCATTCCCATAGAGGTCAGTGTATAATGTGATGTGGGTGGGGGCATAGCTGACTCATTCCCATAGAGGTCAGTGTATAATGTGATGTGGGTGGGGGGGGGGCATAGCTGGCTCATTCCCATAGAGGTCAGTGTATAATGTGATGTGGGGGGGGGGGGGGCATAGCTGACTCATTCCCATAGAGGTCAGTGTATAATGTGATGTGGGGGGGGGGGGGGGCATAGCTGGCTCATTCCCATAGAGGTCAGTGTATAATGTGATGTGGGTGGGGGGCATAGCTGGCTCATTCCCATAGAGGTCAGTGTATAATGTGATGTGGGTGGGGGGCATAGCTGGCTCATTCCCATAGAGGTCAGTGTATAATGTGATGTGGGGTGGGGGCATAGCTGGCTCATTCCCATAGAGGTCAGTGTATAATGTGATGTGGGTGGGGGGCATAGCTGGCTCATTCCCATAGAGGTCAGTGTATAATGTGATGTGGGTGGGGGGCATAGCTGACTCATTCCCATAGAGGTCAGTGTATAGTGGGGGGGGGGGGGGGGCATAGCTGGCTCATTCCCATAGAGGTCAGTGTATAATGTGATGTGGGTGGGGGGCATAGCTGGCTCATTCCCATAGAGGTCAGTGTATAATGTGATGTGGGTGGGGGGCATAGCTGGCTCATTCCCATAGAGGTCAGTGTATAATGTGATGTGGGTGGGGGGCATAGCTGGCTCATTCCCATAGAGGTCAGTGTATAATGTGATGTGGGTGGGGGGCATAGCTGGCTCATTCCCATAGAGGTCAGTGTATAATGTGATGTGGGTGGGGGGCATAGCTGGCTCATTCCCATAGAGGTCAGTGTATAATGTGATGTGGGTGGGGGGCATAGCTGGCTCATTCCCATAGAGGTCAGTGTATAATGTGATGTGGGTGGGGGGGGGGGGGCATAGCTGGCTCATTCCCATAGAGGTCAGTGTATAATGTGATGTGGGGGTGGGTGGGGCATAGCTGGCTCATTCCCATAGAGGTCAGTGTATAATGTGATGTGGGTGGGGGGGGGGGCATAGCTGGCTCATTCCCATAGAGGTCAGTGTATAATGTGATGTGGGTGGGGGGGGGGCATAGCTGGCTCATTCCCATAGAGGTCAGTGTATAATGTGATGTGGGGGGGGGGGGGGGGGCATAGCTGGCTCATTCCCATAGAGGTCAGTGTATAATGTGATGTGGGGGGGGGGGGGGGGCATAGCTGGCTCATTCCCATAGAGGTCAGTGTATAATGTGATGTGGGTGGGGGCATAGCTGGCTCATTCCCATAGAGGTCAGTGTATAATGTGATGTGGGTGGGGGCATAGCTGGCTCATTCCCATAGAGGTCAGTGTATAATGTGATGTGGGGGGGGGGCATAGCTGGCTCATTACATAGAGGTCAGTGTATAGTGTGGGGGGGGGCATAGCTGGCTCATTACATAGAGGTCAGTGTATAATGTGGTGTGGGTGGGGGCATAGCTGGCTCATTCCCATAGAGGTCAGTGTATGTGGTGTGGGTGGGGGGCATAGCTGGCTCATTCCCATAGAGGTCAGTGTATAATGTGATGTGGGTGGGGGGCATAGCTGGCTCATTCCCATAGAGGTCAGTGTATAATGTGATGTGGGTGGGGGCATAGCTGGCTCATTACATAGAGGTCAGTGTATAGTGTGGGTGGGGGCATAGCTGACTCATTCCCATAGAGGTCAGTGTATAATGTGATGTGGGTGGGGGCATAGCTGGCTCATTCCCATAGAGGTCAGTGTATAATGTGATGTGGGTGGGGGGCATAGCTGGCTCATTCCCATAGAGGTCAGTGTATAATGTGATGTGGGTGGGGGGCATAGCTGACTCATTCCCATAGAGGTCAGTGTATAATGTGATGTGGGTGGGGGGCATAGCTGACTCATTCCCATAGAGGTCAGTGTATAATGTGATGTGGGTGGGGGGCATAGCTGGCTCATTCCCATAGAGGTCAGTGTATAATGTGATGTGGGTGGGGGGCATAGCTGGCTCATTCCCATAGAGGTCAGTGTATAATGTGATGTGGGTGGGGGGGGGGGGGGGGCATAGCTGACTCATTCCCATAGAGGTCAGTGTATAATGTGATGTGGGTGGGGGGCATAGCTGGCTCATTCCCATAGAGGTCAGTGTATAATGTGATGTGGGTGGGGGGGGGGGGCATAGCTGGCTCATTACATAGAGGTCAGTGTATAAGTGTGGGGGGGGGGCATAGCTGGCTCATTACATAGAGGTCAGTGTATAATGTGATGTGGGTGGGGGGCATAGCTGGCTCATTCCCATAGAGGTCAGTGTATAATGTGGTGTGGGTGGGGGGCATAGCTGGCTCAGTCCCATAGAGGTCAGTGTATAATGTGATGGGTGGGGGGCATAGCTGGCTCATTCCCATAGAGGTCAGTGTATAATGTGATGTGGGTGGGGGCATAGCTGGCTCATTCCCATAGAGGTCAGTGTATAATGTGATGTGGGTGGGGGGCATAGCTGACTCATTCCCATAGAGGTCAGTGTATAATGTGATGTGGGTGGGGGGCATAGCTGGCTCATTCCCATAGAGGTCAGTGTATAGTGGGGGGGGGGGGGGCATAGCTGGCTCATTCCCATAGAGGTCAGTGTATAATGTGATGTGGGTGGGGGGCATAGCTGGCTCATTCCCATAGAGGTCAGTGTATAATGTGATGTGGGTGGGGGGCATAGCTGGCTCATTCCCATAGAGGTCAGTGTATAATGTGATGTGGGTGGGGGGCATAGCTGGCTCATTCCCATAGAGGTCAGTGTATAATGTGGTGTGGGTGGGGGCATAGCTGGCTCATTCCCATAGAGGTCAGTGTATAATGTGATGTGGGTGGGGGGCATAGCTGACTCATTCCCATAGAGGTCAGTGTATAATGTGATGTGGGTGGGGGGCATAGCTGGCTCATTCCCATAGAGGTCAGTGTATAGTGGGGGGGGGGGGGGGCATAGCTGGCTCATTCCCATAGAGGTCAGTGTATAATGTGATGTGGGTGGGGGGCATAGCTGACTCATTCCCATAGAGGTCAGTGTATAATGTGGTGTGGGTGGGGGCATAGCTGGCTCATTCCCATAGAGGTCAGTGTATAATGTGATGTGGGTGGGGGGCATAGCTGACTCATTCCCATAGAGGTCAGTGTATAATGTGATGTGGGTGGGGGGCATAGCTGGCTCATTCCCATAGAGGTCAGTGTATAGTGGGGGGGGGGGGGGCATAGCTGGCTCATTCCCATAGAGGTCAGTGTATAATGTGATGTGGGTGGGGGGCATAGCTGGCTCATTACATAGAGGTCAGTGTATAATGTGGTGTGGGTGGGGGCATAGCTGGCTCATTCCCATAGAGGTCAGTGTATAATGTGATGTGGGTGGGGGGCATAGCTGGCTCATTCCCATAGAGGTCAGTGTATAATGTGATGTGGGGGGGGGGGGGCATAGCTGGCTCATTACATAGAGGTCAGTGTATAGTGTGGGGGGGGGGCATAGCTGGCTCATTACATAGAGGTCAGTGTATAATGTGATGTGGGTGGGGGGCATAGCTGGCTCATTCCCATAGAGGTCAGTGTATAATGTGATGTGGGTGGGGGGCATAGCTGGCTCATTCCCATAGAGGTCAGTGTATAATGTGATGTGGGTGGGGGGCATAGCTGGCTCATTCCCATAGAGGTCAGTGTATAATGTGATGTGGGTGGGGGGCATAGCTGGCTCATTCCCATAGAGGTCAGTGTATAATGTGATGTGGGTGGGGGGCATAGCTGGCTCATTCCCATAGAGGTCAGTGTATAATGTGGTGTGGGTGGGGGGCATAGCTGACTCATTCCCATAGAGGTCAGTGTATAATGTGATGTGGGTGGGGGGCATAGCTGGCTCATTCCCATAGAGGTCAGTGTATAACGTGATGTGGGTGGGGGGCATAGCTGGCTCATTACATAGAGGTCGGTGTATAACGTGATGTGGGTGGGGGGCATAGCTGGCTCATTCCCATAGAGGTCAGTGTATAATGTGGTGTGGGTGGGGGGGGGGCATAGCTGGCTCATTACATAGAGGTCAGTGTGTAAAGTTGTGGTTCTCTCTGCTGGTTGGGAACTAAAATGGTTTATTGATCTTTTGCAGATTTAAGTTTGATTACGCAAATGAACGAGCCTTGCGCAGGACGTTACAGGAGGATGTGGTGAAGGACATTCTCAGCAATGCTCACATCCAGAATGAGCTGGAAAAGGAGTTTGAGAAAATGAGGGAGGACCGAGAGGTTCTGAGAGTCATTTTCCCCACTGGAGATAGTAAGGTAAAAACGGCAATAGTGACAGAAGTGGCCCCAACCCCCCCCCCCCAGGTGGCAGAAGTGGCCCCGATTTCTCCCCCCTCCCCCCCCCCCGGTGGCAGAAGCGGCCCCGATTCCCCCCAGGTGGCAGAACTTTGATAAGTAACGTGTTCTTGTCTTACTTACAGGTTGTGCTGCCTTGTAACCTGATGAGGATGATATGGAATGCACAGAAGATATTTCACATTAATACCAGGATGCCCACAGATCTGCACCCTATAAAAGTGGTAGATGGTGAGTAGTGTGCCCTGTATTTTGGATTAAACGTCCCCTGAAATGCCCCTGTACCCCTCCACTCAATGAGGAAGGATTGAGCCCCCTCATCTCCGTACCTTGGAAGGAGTCATACTACTGATGGACCAGCCCCACAAATTCTACTCCATATTCTGCTCTATAGCTAAGTTGGCATTTCTTGCCTTACACCAGATCTGCCCACTTGGCACAGTCAGGTTTTTAAGCTAAAGTGATAATGATTCCAGTTACTGTCTCTGGCTTGTAGTCTGACCAACATACAGGCCTGGACTTTTCTGCCTAGTGTGGTCAGTTTGAGGGAGTAAAGTGGTTTGTATTGTGAAATGAAGCCCAATGATTGCCCAATTCATATGAATTACTCTCTTCTCTTCTCATAGGTCTGAAGGATCTCAGTAAGAAGCTGGTGATTGTCAATGGAGACGATCCTTTAGCCGACAAGCACAGGAAAATGCCACCCTTTTGTTTAACATCCACTTACGTTCGACGCTGTGCAGCAGGCGGATGATAGAGGAGTTCAGGCTCAGTGGAGAAGCCTACGACTGGCTTCTGGGGGAGATCGAGTCCAAATTCAACCAGGCCATTGTAAGAGCTGCCGGAGATTTTATTTTAGAGTGTGATGTCTGTCTTCTGCTGCTCCTAATCATTCGAGTGATGTCTTCTGCTGCTCTAATCATTTGAGTGATGTCTTCTGCTGCTCTAATCATTTGAGTGATGTCTTCTGCTGCTCTAATCATTTGAGTGATGTCTTCTGCTGCTCCTAATCATTTGAGTGATGTCTTCTGCTGCTCCTAATCATTTGAGTGATGTCTTCTGCTGCTCTAATCATTTGAGTGATGTCTTCTGCTGCTCCTAATCATTCGACTGATGTCTTCTGCTGCTCTAATCATTCGACTGATATCTTCTGCTGCTCTAATCATTTGAGTGATATCTTCTGCTGCTCTAATCATTTGAGTGATGTCTTCTGTTGCTCTAATCATTTGAGTGATGTCTTCTGCTGCTCTAATCATTTGAGTGATGTCTGTCTTCTGCTGCTCTAATCATTTGAGTGATGTCTTCTGCTGCTCTAATCATTTGAGTGATGTCTGTCTTCTGCTGCTCTAATCATTTGAGTGATGTCTGTCTTCTGCTGCTCTAATCATTCGAGTGCTGTCTGTCTTCTGCTGCTCTAATCTCTCCATACTTGTCCTTTAGGCTCACCCGGGTGAGATGGTGGGTGCGCTGGCCGCTCAGTCACTCGGAGAGCCCGCCACTCAGATGACCCTGAACACTTTCCATTATGCTGGTGTGTCGGCTAAAAACGTCACCTTGGGAGTCCCGCGTCTTAAGGAGCTCATCAATATTTCCAAAAAACCAAAAACTCCTTCCCTGACGGTCTTTCTGCTGGGGCAGTCGGCTCGCGATGCTGAGCGCGCAAAGGTCAGAAATTAACATGATTTTTTCACGCTGCGCAATTCACTGACACTAAATATGTAACACAAATCTTTTCTTTTTTAATTTTCTACAGGATATTCTTTGCCGCTTGGAGCATACGACACTCCGCAAAGTCACTGCTAATACCGCCATTTACTATGACCCAAATCCACAGAACACAGTGGTATCTGAAGATCAGGAATGGGTCAATATCTACTATGAGATGCCGGACTTTGATGTAACAAGAATTTCCCCATGGTTACTTCGTGTAGAGCTCGACCGCAAGCACATGACCGATCGGAAACTGACCATGGAGCAGATTGCCGAGAAGATCAATGCAGGTTAGTATGTGAGGACCGCCCCACCAATACCCCGTGTCCTCTATGGTCTCTTCACAAGCTGATTGTCTCATCTTCTCTAGGTTTTGGAGATGATTTGAACTGTATATTCAATGATGATAATGCCGAAAAGCTAGTACTGCGAATTCGTATTATGAACAGTGAGGAGAACAAGATGCAAGAGGTGAGATGTTCACAAGTCTTCAACCTTTCATCTCCACTTACATGTCTCTGATTTCCCAACACCTCAAGTCTGGTGTCTGAGCTCTTCCTTATCCTTTCCTTTCCACTCTCCCGTCTGGTCCCCCCCCCCTCCTCCATCCTCCTGATTGGTGTCCTCGGCAACACCCCCCGCCAGTTGTCCTGTCTGTCTACTCCATCCTGTCTGCGTCCTGTCTGTGTCCCTTTCCCTGTTGTCCTGTGTGTCCACACACAGCCCCCCCCCCTCCTGCCTGTCTCCCTGTCATGGCTGTCTCCCACCACGTTGTCCTGTCTGTGCTTCCCATACCATTCTCCTCTACTCACATGGTCTGCTTCACCTTTCCCTGGACAGGAAGAAGAGGTTGTGGATAAAATGGATGATGATGTCTTTCTGCGTTGCATTGAATCGAACATGCTGACAGATATGACCTTGCAGGGCATCGAGCAGATCAGTAAGGTATGGCAGTATTCGTCTCATGCAGCATCTTTGGTACATGTTGGTGTTCCTGTCTTCAGAAGACACAAGAAATCTCTTATACCGCGGGGTGCTGAAGAGCAGATTCTCTAAGATAAAACACCAAAGGAAATATTTGGATTGGGTTCTAAAATAAATGGTTACCCTAACCCTTGACTTTCTGATGGCAAAAATCCGGCACCAGGACGTCTTTACATAATGCCTATGTGTATTTGCCCATGTAGGAGGCTGAAACACGTCCAAATTTTAGGAATTTATTCTTTTATATGGTTTGATGGTTTAAATAAGGAATTTACGTTTTTAATGCCAAGATGTCCTGGTGCCGGATTTTTACTCTCTCCATTGGATTTTAAATGTTCAGTACTATGAGTGCAGACATGGAGGTCTTGCTCTCATCCTGTCTATCCTTATGGGATTTTGGGGTTGTAGCTCTTCCTTTTTGTTGCTCTAAAAATGTCATAAGACCTGCGTGGTCCACTTTAGCTTTATGTACTGAATGCAGGAATTTTATGCCAGGATACAGAGCAGAGCTCCTAGTTCTGTCTTTACTGTGCCTCTCTATCCTTGGATTCAGCACATAGTAAGCACAATTCCTGTCCCCAGTGTACCTCTATCCTGGAGTAAAATGCTTGGACTCGGCCCCATAGTAAGCACAGTTCCTGTCCCCAGTGTACCTCTCTATCCTGGAGTAAAATGCTTGGATTCGGCCCCATAGTAAGCACAGTTCCTGTCCCCAGTGTACCTCTCTATCCTGGAGTAAAATGCTTGGATTCTGCCCCATAGTAAGCACAGTTCCTGTCCCAGTGTATCTCTCTATCCTGGAGTAAAATGCTTGGATTCAGCACATAGTAAGCACAGTTCCTGTCCCCAGTGTACCTCTCTTTCCTGGAGTAAAATGCTTGGATTCAGCACATAGTAAGCACAGTTCCTGTCCCCAGTGTATCTCTATCCTGGAGTAAAATGCTTGGACTCGGCCCCATAGTAAGCACAATTCCTGTCCCCAGTGTATCTCTATCCTGGAGTAAAATGCTTGGATTCAGCACATAGTAAGCACAGTTCCTGTCCCCAGTGTATCTCTATCCTGGAGTAAAATGCTTGGACTCGGCCCCATAGTAAGCACAGTTCCTGTCCCCAGTGTACCTCTCTATCCTGGAGTAAAATGCTTGGATTCAGCACATAGTAAGCACAGTTCCTGTCCCCAGTGTACCTCTCTATCCTGGAGTAAAATGCTTGGACTCGGCCCCATAGTAAGCACAGTTCCTGTCCCCAGTGTACCTCTCTATCCTGGAGTAAAATGCTTGGACTCGGCCCCATAGTAAGCACAGTTCCTGTCCCCAGTGTATCTCTCTATCCTGGAGTAAAATGCTTGGATTCAGCACATAGTAAGCACAGTTCCTGTCCCCAGTGTACCTCTCTATCCTGGAGTAAAATGCTTGGACTCGGCCCCATAGTAAGCACAGCTCCTGTCCCCAGTGTATCTCTCTATCCTGGAGTAAAATGCTTGGATTCTGCCCCATAGTAAGCACAGTTCCTGTCCCCAGTGTATCTCTATCCTGGAGTAAAATGCTTGGATTCAGCCCCATTGTAAGCACAGTTCCTGTCCCCAGTGTACCTCTCTATCCTGGAGTAAAATGCTTGGATTCAGCCCCATTGTAAGCACAGTTCCTGTCCCCAGTGTACCTCTCTATCCTGGAGTAAAATGCTTGGATTCTGCCCCATAGTAAGCACAGCTCCTGTCCCCAGTGTATCTCTCTATCCTGGAGTAAAATGCTTGGATTCAGCACATAGTAAGCACAATTCCTGTCCCCAGTGTACCTCTATCCTGGAGTAAAATGCTTGGACTCGGCCCCATAGTAAGCACAGTTCCTGTCCCCAGTGTACCTCTATCCTGGAGTAAAATGCTTGGATTCAGCCCTATAGTAAGCACAGTTCCTGTCCCCAGTGTATCTCTCTATCCTGGAGTAAAATGCTTGGATTCGGCCCCATAGTAAGCACAATTCCTGTCCCCAGTGTACCTCTCTATCCTGGAGTAAAATGCTTGTATTCAGCCCTATAGTAAGCACAGTTCCTGTCCCCAGTGTATCTCTCTATCCTGGAGTAAAATGCTTGTATTCAGCCCTATAGTAAGCACAGTTCCTGTCCCCAGTGTACCTCTCTATCCTGGAGTAAAATGCTTGGATTCAGCACATAGTAAGCACAGTTCCTGTCCCCAGTGTACGTCTCTATCCTGGAGTAAAATGCTTGGACTCGGCCCCATAGTAAGCACAGTTCCTGTCCCCAGTGTACCTCTCTATCCTGGAGTAAAATGCTTGGATTCTGCCCCATAGTAAGCACAGTTCCTGTCCCCAGTGTACCTCTCTATCCTGGAGTAAAATGCTTGGATTCTGCCCCATAGTAAGCACAGTTCCTGTCCCCAGTGTACCTCTCTATCCTGGAGTAAAATGCTTGGATTCTGCCCCATAGTAAGCACAGCTCCTGTCCCCAGTGTACCTCTCTATCCTGGAGTAAAATGCTTGGATTCTGCCCCATAGTAAGCACAGTTCCTGTCCCCAGTGTACCTCTCTATCCTGGAGTAAAATGCTTGGATTCTGCCCCATAGTAAGCACAGTTCCTGTCCCCAGTGTATCTCTCTATCCTAGAGTAAAATGCTTGGATTCAGCACATAGTAAGCACAGTTCCTGTCCCCAGTGTACCTCTCTATCCTAGAGTAAAATGCTTGGATTCAGCACATAGTAAGCACAGTTCCTGTCCCCAGTGTACCTCTCTATCCTGGAGTAAAATGCTTGGATTCAGCACATAGTAAGCACAGTTCCTGTCCCCAGTGTATCTCTATCCTGGAGTAAAATGCTTGGATTCTGCCCCATAGTAAGCACAGTTCCTGTCCCCAGTGTATCTCTCTATCCTAGAGTAAAATGCTTGGATTCAGCACATAGTAAGCACAGTTCCTGTCCCCAGTGTACCTCTCTTTCCTGGAGTAAAATGCTTGGATTCAGCACATAGTAAGCACAGTTCCTGTCCCCAGTGTATCTCTATCCTGGAGTAAAATGCTTGGACTCGGCCCCATAGTAAGCACAGCTCCTGTCCCCAGTGTACCTCTCTATCCTGGAGTAAAATGCTTGGACTCGGCCCCATAGTAAGCACAGTTCCTGTCCCCAGTGTATCTCTCTATCCTGGAGTAAAATGCTTGGATTCAGCACATAGTAAGCACAGCTCCTGTCCCCAGTGTACCTCTCTATCCTGGAGTAAAATGCTTGGATTCTGCCCCATAGTAAGCACAGTTCCTGTCCCCAGTGTACCTCTCTATCCTGGAGTAAAATGCTTGGACTCGGCCCCATAGTAAGCACAGCTCCTGTCCCCAGTGTATCTCTCTATCCTGGAGTAAAATGCTTGGATTCTGCCCCATAGTAAGCACAGTTCCTGTCCCCAGTGTACCTCTCTATCCTGGAGTAAAATGCTTGGACTCGGCCCCATAGTAAGCACAGCTCCTGTCCCCAGTGTATCTCTCTATCCTGGAGTAAAATGCTTGGATTCTGCCCCATAGTAAGCACAGTTCCTGTCCCCAGTGTATCTCTCTATCCTGGAGTAAAATGCTTGGACTCGGCCCCATAGTAAGCACAATTCCTGTCCCCAGTGTATCTCTATCCTGGAGTAAAATGCTTGGATTCAGCCCCATTGTAAGCACAGTTCCTGTCCCCAGTGTACCTCTCTATCCTGGAGTAAAATGCTTGGATTCAGCACATAGTAAGCACAGTTCCTGTCCCCAGTGTACCTCTCTATCCTGGAGTAAAATGCTTGGATTCAGCACATAGTAAGCACAGTTCCTGTCCCCAGTGTACCTCTCTATCCTGGAGTAAAATGCTTGGACTCGGCCCCATAGTAAGCACAGTTCCTGTCCCCAGTGTACCTCTCTATCCTGGAGTAAAATGCTTGGATTCGGCCCCATAGTAAGCACAGTTCCTGTCCCCAGTGTACCTCTCTATCCTGGAGTAAAATGCTTGGATTCAGCACATAGTAAGCACAGTTCCTGTCCCCAGTGTACCTCTCTATCCTGGAGTAAAATGCTTGGACTCGGCCCCATAGTAAGCACAGCTCCTGTCCCCAGTGTACCTCTCTATCCTGGAGTAAAATGCTTGGACTCGGCCCCATAGTAAGCACAGTTCCTGTCCCCAGTGTACCTCTCTATCCTGGAGTAAAATGCTTGGATTCGGCCCCATAGTAAGCACAATTCCTGTCCCCAGTGTATCTCTCTATCCTGGAGTAAAATGCTTGGATTCAGCACATAGTAAGCACAGTTCCTGTCCCCAGTGTATCTCTCTATCCTGGAGTAAAATGCTTGGATTCAGCACATAGTAAGCACAGTTCCTGTCCCCAGTGTACCTCTCTATCCTGGAGTAAAATGCTTGGACTCGGCCCCATAGTAAGCACAGCTCCTGTCCCCAGTGTACCTCTCTATCCTGGAGTAAAATGCTTGGATTCGGCCCCATAGTAAGCACAGCTCCTGTCCCCAGTGTACCTCTCTATCCTGGAGTAAAATGCTTGGACTCGGCCCCATAGTAAGCACAGTTCCTGTCCCCAGTGTACCTCTCTATCCTGGAGTAAAATGCTTGGATTCAGCACATAGTAAGCACAGTTCCTGTCCCCAGTGTACCTCTCTATCCTGGAGTAAAATGCTTGGACTCGGCCCCATAGTAAGCACAGCTCCTGTCCCCAGTGTATCTCTCTATCCTGGAGTAAAATGCTTGGATTCTGCCCCATAGTAAGCACAGTTCCTGTCCCCAGTGTATCTCTATCCTGGAGTAAAATGCTTGGATTCAGCCCCATTGTAAGCACAGTTCCTGTCCCCAGTGTACCTCTCTATCCTGGAGTAAAATGCTTGGATTCAGCCCCATAGTAAGCACAGCTCCTGTCCCCAGTGTACCTCTATCCTGGAGTAAAATGCTTGGATTCAGCACATAGTAAGCACAATTCCTGTCCCCAGTGTACCTCTATCCTGGAGTAAAATGCTTGGACTCGGCCCCATAGTAAGCACAGTTCCTGTCCCCAGTGTACCTCTATCCTGGAGTAAAATGCTTGGATTCAGCCCTATAGTAAGCACAGTTCCTGTCCCCAGTGTATCTCTCTATCCTGGAGTAAAATGCTTGGATTCGGCCCCATAGTAAGCACAATTCCTGTCCCCAGTGTACCTCTCTATCCTGGAGTAAAATGCTTGTATTCAGCCCTATAGTAAGCACAGTTCCTGTCCCCAGTGTATCTCTCTATCCTGGAGTAAAATGCTTGGATTCAGCACATAGTAAGCACAGCTCCTGTCCCCAGTGTATCTCTCTATCCTGGAGTAAAATGCTTGGATTCAGCACATAGTAAGCACAGTTCCTGTCCCCAGTGTACCTCTCTATCCTGGAGTAAAATGCTTGGATTCTGCCCCATAGTAAGCACAGTTCCTGTCCCCAGTGTACCTCTCTATCCTGGAGTAAAATGCTTGGATTCTGCCCCATAGTAAGCACAGTTCCTGTCCCCAGTGTACCTCTCTATCCTGGAGTAAAATGCTTGGATTCTGCCCCATAGTAAGCACAGTTCCTGTCCCCAGTGTACCTCTCTATCCTGGAGTAAAATGCTTGGATTCTGCCCCATAGTAAGCACAGTTCCTGTCCCCAGTGTATCTCTCTATCCTAGAGTAAAATGCTTGGATTCAGCACATAGTAAGCACAGTTCCTGTCCCCAGTGTACCTCTCTTTCCTGGAGTAAAATGCTTGGATTCAGCACATAGTAAGCACAGTTCCTGTCCCCAGTGTACCTCTCTATCCTGGAGTAAAATGCTTGGATTCAGCACATAGTAAGCACAGTTCCTGTCCCCAGTGTACCTCTCTATCCTGGAGTAAAATGCTTGGACTCGGCCCCATAGTAAGCACAGCTCCTGTCCCCAGTGTATCTCTCTATCCTGGAGTAAAATGCTTGGATTCTGCCCCATAGTAAGCACAGTTCCTGTCCCCAGTGTATCTCTATCCTGGAGTAAAAATGCTTGGATTCAGCCCCATTGTAAGCACAGTTCCTGTCCCCAGTGTACCTCTCTATCCTGGAGTAAAATGCTTGGACTCGGCCCCATAGTAAGCACAGTTCCTGTCCCCAGTGTATCTCTCTATCCTGGAGTAAAATGCTTGGATTCAGCACATAGTAAGCACAATTCCTGTCCCCAGTGTACCTCTCTATCCTGGAGTAAAATGCTTGGATTCGGCCCCATAGTAAGCACAATTCCTGTCCCCAGTGTACCTCTCTATCCTGGAGTAAAATGCTTGGATTCAGCACATAGTAAGCACAGCTCCTGTCCCCAGTGTATCTCTCTATCCTGGAGTAAAATGCTTGGACTCGGCCCCATAGTAAGCACAGTTCCTGTCCCCAGTGTACCTCTCTATCCTGGAGTAAAATGCTTGGATTCAGCACATAGTAAGCACAGTTCCTGTCCCAGTGTACCTCTCTATCCTGGAGTAAAATGCTTGGATTCAGCCCCATAGTAAGCACAGTTCCTGTCCCCAGTGTACCTCTATCCTGGAGTAAAATGCTTGGATTCAGCCCCATAGTAAGCACAGTTCCTGTCCCCAGTGTACCTCTATCCTGGAGTAAAATGCTTGGATTCGGCCCCATAGTAAGCACAGTTCCTGTCCCCAGTGTACCTCTCTATCCTGGAGTAAAATGCTTGGATTCAGCCCCATAGTAAGCACAGTTCCTGTCCCCCAGTGTATCTCTCTATCCTGGAGTAAAATGCTTGGACTCGGCCCCATAGTAAGCACAGTTCCTGTCCCCAGTGTACCTCTCTATCCTGGAGTAAAAATGCTTGGATTCAGCACATAGTAAGCACAGTTCCTGTCCCCAGTGTACGTCTCTATCCTGGAGTAAAATGCTTGGATTCAGCACATAGTAAGCACAATTCCTGTCCCCAGTGTATCTCTATCCTGGAGTAAAATGCTTGGATTCAGCACATAGTAAGCACAGTTCCTGTCCCCAGTGTACGTCTCTATCCTGGAGTAAAATGCTTGGATTCAGCACATAGTAAGCACAGTTCCTGTCCCCAGTGTACGTCTCTATCCTGGAGTAAAATGCTTGGATTCGGCCCCATAGTAAGCACAGTTCCTGTCCCCCAGTGTACCTCTATCCTGGAGTAAAATGCTTGGATTCAGCCCCATAGTAAGCACAGCTCCTGTCCCCAGTGTACGTCTCTATCCTGGAGTAAAATGCTTGGATTCAGCACATAGTAAGCACAGTTCCTGTCCCCAGTGTACGTCTCTATCCTGGAGTAAAATGCTTGGATTCGGCCCCATAGTAAGCACAGTTCCTGTCCCCAGTGTACCTCTATCCTGGAGTAAAATGCTTGGATTCAGCCCCATAGTAAGCACAGCTCCTGTCCCCAGTGTACCTCTCTATCCTGGAGTAAAATGCTTGAACTCGGCCCCATAGTAAGCACAGTTCCTGTCCCCAGTGTACCTCTCTATCCTGGAGTAAAATGCTTGGATTCAGCACATAGTAAGCACAGTTCCTGTCCCCAGTGTACGTCTCTATCCTGGAGTAAAATGCTTGGATTCGGCCCCATAGTAAGCAAAGCTCCGGGGTTCCTGTTCCTGGTGTACCTCTCTATCCTGGAGTAAAATGCTTGAACTCGGCCCCATAGTAAGCACAGTTCCTGTCCCCAGTGTACCTCTCTATCCTGGAGTAAAATGCTTGGATTCAGCCCCATAGTAAGCAAAGCTCCGGGGTTCCTGTTCCTGGTGTACCTCTCTATCCTGGAGTAAAATGCTTGGATTCTGCCCCATAGTAAGCACAGTTCCTGTCCCCAGTGTACCTCTCTATCCTGGAGTAAAATGCTTGGATTCGGCCCCATAGTAAGCACAGTTCCTGTCCCCAGTGTATCTCTCTATCCTGGAGTAAAATGCTTGGATTCAGCAGAGTGTTTTAATGTTCTCTGTATCCTGCAATAAACTGCTTGGATTTGGCAGCATAACTTACAATGCCTTGTTCCTGCCCAGGTCTACATGCACTTGCCTCAGACAGACAATAAAAAGAAGATAATCATTACTGAAGATGGGGAGTTTAAGGCTCTTCAGGAGTGGATTTTGGAGACGGATGGAGTCAGTCTCATGCGAGTCTTAAGTGAAAAAGATGTTGACCCTGTGAGGACCACATCCAATGACATTGTGGAGATCTTTACAGTAAGTCTGCAGTACTGTTTTCCTCCTAATACATATATTATAGGGCTTGTCCTTATCTCCAGCCATTGTCATTTTTTTAGGTGCTGGGGATCGAGGCTGTGCGCAAAGCTCTGGAGAGAGAATTGTACCATGTCATCTCTTTCGATGGTTCTTACGTCAATTACCGCCACTTGGCCCTTCTTTGTGACACAATGACATGTAGAGGACACTTGATGGCCATCACACGTCACGGTGTGAACAGGCAGGACACAGGACCTCTCATGAAGTGTTCCTTTGAAGAGACGGTAAGTGGGGTACTCGTATGTCCTTGCAGTGTGTGGTACTTGTTTGTTTGTGTTCTATAATTTGAGTTGTCCTCTTTCAGGTGGATGTCCTCATGGAGGCGGCAGCACATGGTGAATCAGACCCTATGAAAGGTGTGTCTGAGAACATCATGTTGGGACAGTTAGCTCCAGCTGGGACTGGCTGTTTTGACCTCTTACTGGATGCAGAGAAATGTAAATTTGGAATGGAAATTCCAACCAATATTCCAGGACTTGGAGCTGTAGGACGTAAGTAGTGGCTATTTTGTGGAAAGACTTTTCTCCACTCATCCAAGCGTGACTTAATGGTCTGTTTTTTTATTTTTAGCAACTGGTATGTTCTTTGGATCTGCTCCAAGTCCAATGGGGGGAATGTCGCCTGCCATGACACCATGGAACCAAGGGGCTACGCCAGCCTATGGAGCCTGGTCGCCAAGTCTAGGTATGTTTTTTGTCGTGGTTTATGTAATGTAACCTAAATACTTTGAGGCATTGACCTGGGACATGTGTGCAGACCAGGAGTTTTGACCTCTGTCTGATTCAGCATGCTTGTTCCAGGTCCCTGACTGCTATATTCGATGGACAATGGCAGTATTGAAATTGTCAGTGGTCTGTCCATTTTTAGTGGGACCTTATACTGACAATAGGAGCTCACTATGTTCCTTAGGGTTCTTTTCCTTTCTTTCATTTAATTTGTTACTAATCATATTTTTTTGTAGAAAAACTCCGTAGTGGAGATTCATTTGACACAGGCTTGTCCATTTCCTAATGTGATAACCGCGTTTTGCTGTTTCTTCTCTCAGGGAGTGGTATGACCCCTGGAGCTGCCGGCTTCTCTCCCAGTGCCGCTTCAGATGCCAGTGGCTTCAGTCCAGGATATTCCCCTGCGTGGTCCCCCACCCCTGGCTCTCCTGGATCTCCAGGACCTTCCAGTCCATACATTCCCTCACCAGGTAAGTGGCAATTCTGCTCAGTTTGTCTATTGGTGTATTCTTCAGTCTGCCTACAGCTTAGTGTTGATGTCATGAATTTAAGGGATTGCAGAATATCCAAATTTATTAGAATAAATTGAGATCCTTCTATAGCTTATTCAGCTTGATGTGCCCATGAAAAAAACAGGATTTACTTCTTAAACCTTTCATCTTCATACACTTACTGTACCTGGGGCTGATCTGTACATTAACAGCATGAATGGGAGTTGGCTTAATGTTGGCATTGTGATGTAATGATGTGCTTTGTCTTTATTCTGCAGGTGGTGCCATGTCTCCTAGTTATTCTCCAACTTCTCCTGCTTATGAGCCCAGAAGCCCTGGTGGATACACTCCTCAGAGTCCCAGCTACTCACCAACTTCTCCATCCTACAGTCCCACCTCCCCATCATATTCCCCCACTAGTCCCAACTACAGTCCTACTTCACCCAGCTATTCCCCCACATCACCCAGTTATTCGCCAACAAGTCCTAGTTACTCTCCAACATCGCCCAGCTATAGCCCAACGAGCCCAAGTTATAGCCCCACTTCACCAAGCTACTCGCCAACCTCTCCTAGCTATTCCCCCACCAGTCCCAGCTACAGTCCCACATCTCCCAGCTATTCCCCCACCAGTCCCAGTTACAGTCCAACATCGCCCAGTTATTCTCCTACCAGCCCCAGTTATTCGCCTACAAGTCCCAGCTATTCTCCTACCAGCCCAAGTTACTCCCCCACCTCTCCCAGCTACTCCCCAACATCCCCTTCATACAGCCCGACATCCCCTTCTTACTCGCCAACTTCTCCCAACTATTCGCCAACTTCTCCCAACTACACACCGACATCTCCCAGTTACAGCCCAACAAGTCCCAGTTACAGCCCCACAAGTCCCAGTTACAGCCCAACCTCTCCCAATTATTCACCTACATCTCCCAGTTACTCGCCATCCAGCCCCCGTTATACACCACAATCCCCAAGCTATACACCCAGTTCTCCCAGCTACAGCCCAAGTTCACCCAGCTACTCCCCAACAAGCCCAAAATACACCCCAACAAGTCCATCCTACAGCCCAAGCTCACCAGAGTACACACCTACATCTCCCAAATATTCTCCAACTTCGCCCAAGTACTCGCCAACATCTCCCAAATATTCTCCAACCTCCCCTACATATTCCCCCACAACCCCCAAATACTCTCCTACATCGCCAACATATTCACCAACTTCCCCGGTCTATACGCCTACGTCTCCCAAATACTCCCCCACTTCTCCGACTTACTCGCCTACTTCTCCCAAGTATTCCCCAACCTCCCCCACCTACTCACCCACAAGTCCAAAAGGCTCCACATACTCTCCAACATCACCTGGGTACAGTCCTACGTCACCCACTTACAGTCTTACGAGTCCGGCTATTAGCCCAGATGACAGTGACGATGAGAATTGAAGATGACATGCTGGTTCCAGAGAGACTCGTGTATGGGACATCTTTTATACTGTTCAGCCACATGGATCAAATCCATAAAGTAGAATTCATGACTTCACACCAACGTAATAAACAAGTTTTCTGTTAGTGGAGTATTCCTGCTGGCTTATCTTTGGCTTTGTCGTTCTATGATCTCAGCCTGTATGTGTATGTATATGTAAATTTTTATCTGAGCAAACTGTATAGCTGTGATAAAGGAATCATAGTTGTCCCATGCAAGTTTGTTGTGAACTGAATCTGTACGCTAAATGTTTTGCACCAATCCCACAAAAAAATACAAAAGCAGAAAACAAAAAAAAAATTCGCCAAAATGAATCTAAATTCATCCAGAATATTCACAGAACGTGCTGCGCTAACTGAACCTACGCTTGAGTTCTCGTGTTTGTTTTTTTTTCTTCGCACTTATCCAGCGTAACGTTCAGCATCCACACTTTGTCGTTATTTATAGACTGAGATGATTCAGTTTTAATTTTTTGTTTTGTTTTTGACATTTTTCAGCAGATTGCTCTGAATTTTTCACCAGTCTGACTCTTTAACAAGATTTCTTTTGAAATATTAAATATTGAATTAAACTTGGTAATTCTCAATAAAGAGATAAAAATTTCACTTTGTGTGTTTGGTCTTTTTTTTCCTACCTATAATTTATCTGCATGGTAGCCACACATCAAAAAAAATGTTGAAGAATGCAGTTTGCTGATTTTGGGTTTTTAGACTAGGAGTTCTGCACACTTATTAAAAATGGTGACAAAGAAGCTGGAGTCACAGAAATCGGGGATGCAGGGGGGCACCAGAGGTTGGTGACAAGGATACGGGGGGCACCAGAGGTTGGTGACAAGGATACGGGGGGCTCCAGAGGTTGGCGACAAGGATACGGGGGGGCTCCAGAGGTTGGCGACAAGGATACGGGGGGGCTCCAGAGGTTGGCGACAAGGATACGGGGGGCTCCAGAGGTTGGCGACAAGGATACGGGGGGCTCCAGAGGTTGGCGACAAGGATACGGGGGGCTCCAGAGGTTGGCGACAAGGATACGGGGGGCTCCAGAGGTTGGTGACAAGGATACGGGGGGGGGGGGGGGCTCCGGAGGTTGGTGACAAGGATACAGGGGGGTACACAACTTCTAGAGTCCCCTGCATACCTGGTGCTAGCTTTCCTAAACTATTACCCCCCTGGCATCCCGGAATTACTAGAGCCTGTGCTCCCGGCCTCTGTGTACTCAACTATATCCTTGTCACCAGAGGCCGGGAGCGCAGGCTCTAGTGATTAGGGGATGCCAGGGGGTAAGAATTTAGAAAAGCTAGCACTAGGGATGCAGGGGGCTCCAGAGGTTGGTGATAAGGAAGCAGGGGATACACAGAGCGCAGGCTAGTGATTAGGGGATGCCAGGGGGTAAGATTTTTTTTTTTTTTTTTTTTTTTTTAGGAAAGCTAGCACCAGGGATGCAGGGGGCTCCAGAGGTTGGTGACAAGGAAGTGGGGGGCAAACAAGATATTTGGGGGGGGCACACCCTAAAAGATGCATTAAAGATGGTGCAGCCATAAGACCATACAACAGAACAAAATATTACAGAGCACACATGCAAAAAAGACATTTACCTCCAGCAAGGCTTATTTAAAACACCTAGACAATTTCAAAAAACATTATTAAAAAAACCCACTTATCTATGGATAATCATGGGGTACTTTGTCACAGTAAGTGGGCTTAAGCACCATATAGCAATATAGTGTGACCAAATCCCCATATTTCTTGATAATGTTTTTTGAAATTGTCTAGGTATTTTAAATAAGCCTTGCTGGAGGTAAATGTCTTTTTTGCATGTGTGCGCTGTAATATTTTGTTCTTTTAAGCAGGGGGGGTACACAGAGCGCAGGCTCTAGTGATTAGGGGATGCCAGGAGGTAAGATTTTAGGAAATATAGCACTAGGGATGCCAGGGGGCTGCAGAGGTTGGTGACAAGGAAGCAAGGGGTACACAGAGGCCAAGAGCGCAGGCTCTAGTAATTCAGGGATGTGAAAGCAAATTGTAGTGCAGTTCTGAGGACTCCAGCGACAGGCTGTAGATTTTAGGGGCCACAGAAGCCGGTAAGCTATACACATGGGGTTCATAGACCAGAAATACAAGAGAATTGTAGGGAGCAGGCACCATAAACCAGCAACTAAGACTGCAGATACAAGTAATGCATGTAAGAGGCCTAAATGAGGGAATTCTTGACACCTACAAATGGGATAGAAGTGAGCATGCTGTCCAATAAAAAAAATGCAGGGGAATTCAAAATACATTTGAAATGTTTACTTTGAGATAAAGTATGAAGACTAAGCACTGTGAATCTATTTACATAATCCTGTAGAACGTATGTGCATAAAATGAAATGGGCCCTATAGAGCACACAATGTAACAAAAGCTTTTATTGTAGAATATGATACATGTGTAGACACTGCTACCCACAGCTGTGGATTTGTAACTAGGTATGCACTTTCTGACCCTGGGTTTGTTGGCTTTGAAAATGAAGAAGGGGGGGAGGGGGGGGTAAGTAACTAAAGCGCAGAGTAGATAAGTGGACTCTGAGTTTTAGGGCCACACCACAGTTTCTATTAGTGAAAAGCTGTGTTCCAGGCTGGTTGGACAACTGAAGGATCTCCCCATGACTGCAGATCTTCTGGTCTCTGACACAGACGGATGCCACATCATCCTCAGGGGCCCCTGCAACATTAATCTGGAGGAACCTCTGTTATGTATGTGTGTGTGTATATATATATATATATTTTTTTTTTTTTTACATTCACTATTCCCCCAGGACTCCTATCGGGTCCTTTGCTGATACGTGTGTGTGTGCGCTTTGGATGTATACACTATTCATTTCTTATATAAAGCTTATGTCTATACTGGCATATATATATATATATATATATATATATATATATATATACACACACACACACATATATATTTAACATTATGTGCTGGTTTCAGTAATTCTGCTACCAATTACATTAATTACTAATTAATTTACCATAAAGGGAATCCCCTCTGTTCAGAGGCCCTGTCAAGTTTATTATAATACATACTCTTCCACTTTGTGAAGGTTCTGGTTTTCTTAGTTACCTGCAGGTCTACTGCAATATCCTTTTTTTTGGGGGGGGGGGGGCATTTCTCATAATCCCACTTCCCTAAATAAGGGCTATACATGTATATCTTAATTGCACAGTACATGGAGGCCTTGGATAATTATGACAATGTTGAAGTATGATGCCACATCTCCACCCAAGCATAGCTCCTTCCAGCTCAGCCAATCTGTTTTATGCTGGTGTCCTTAGGTGAAAGATGTGTCTGTTTGAAGATCTGTCTTGTGGGGTTTGTACTCTTAAATTTTGTCCTGTTCCTTACACCCCTAATAGGGCAGAGGTGGGATTTCTGTGGACCAGATGCTATAGCCAGCAGGCCAAGAGAGAGAGTATCTGGACCCTTCATACAAGAGGGGAGATGGCCTGTAATGTTTCCTGGTTGGCACTAAACCCATTTTCCTGATAGGCTCCATGGCAGCATACATTTGGGAACTAACTAGCCCAAAAAAATGCTGAAAAAGGTAAGGTTTCCAACATAGCACTTAGCATCTATCCAAAAGGTTTCTGTTGGCTAACAGTATAAGGAAGCTACCTACATGAGCCAGAACAGCCTTAATCAAAGACATGCCATCCCCCTACAAGAATTCCTGGCACCCTTTCATAGGGAGCCCAAGAAGCCTACACACTCCTTTTTAAAGCAGTTGTATAACCCTGCTTTGTTATTTTCACCTACAGGTAAGCCTATGCACTGTTTAGGTGATATTCACCCTCCACGCAGCCGCTGAGGTCAGTGGCGCATGTGCTCTGAAGGTCCAGCATATCGTGCTGGAACCAAGGTGAATGATGTCAATGCGGCTCTGGCCACTCACAACGCCAGAGCCCACGAACCCAGAACAAATGCCGGGGGAACATGTCAGCCCCCTCAGCGGTGACCAGGCGCCCTTGTGGGGGCTTCGTTCTAAGGTAGGTATTTCATAATGTGCTAGTATGCGATGCATACTAGCACATTATGCCATTGTCTTGCAAGTTGTTTTTTTTCAGCAGTTTACTACCACTTTAAGTGTGTTGTCACTGCTTCCATAGGAATCAAGCCTTAAGCTCTATAAGCATATTGGCTAGCTGGAATGACCCATCCAGCGATTATTCTGGATGATATCTCTGTTCCGCTGTTTCTGTTAGAGAGAGATATGTCCTAAAACTCTAAGCAAAGCTATAGCTTGAGAGCATGCTCAAAGCATCCCGATATCCATGGCATGGAACCAGTTATCTGGTCCTGCATATGGGAGGAACAAAACTTTTGTTCTCATAGAAACTGGAAGCCACCTCAGATTGCAACCCAGTATGGATGTAAACACTGCCCATACTAGGCAAAATGTCAACGAGGATCCCTCGAGACAAAAAGGCCCAGATCCCAGCAAACCTCCTGACTGAGGAAAAAAGAACCCTTAGAGAGGCTGCTTTCATGACTGAACCTTTACTCAAAACTGGACTGAATGAGATCCCATCTGGAGCAGCAAACTGCTAAAGGGCCTGATTCTGGAAAACTCCCTGCTGAGGATGTAGCCTTTAGAGAGAATAACATCATGGCTCAATCCTTGATCCCACCTGGAGCTGTAAGTCACCAAAGAAACCTTCCTAGCCTGAAGCTTTGATCTTGCCAAACTTCCCAGCTGAAGAGATAGCCCTTAGAGTACATGCCTTCATAGCTGCGGATTGCACAGGAGCCGCTGCGGAGATGTGTTAACCGGTTCCATAGAGAGCTCCACAGAGAGCCGGTCACAATCTCCTGCTATGCGAATTGGATGCAGGGAAATTTGCAATAATGTGAACCCAGCCTTATAGATATTAGCTTAGAGAAACAACAGCCAAGCCTGAACAGTCTCTTCCTGCCAGAATGAGAGCCTGGAAGAGATGAACATGGGTGGAGCATTGCACTCTGCGACAGAAGATCTCATCCAAGAGAAAGGACTTCAATCCAATAACCTGGTATCAAAGGCAAGAACCAAGGCCTGTTTGGTCAATGGGGAATTACTGCAATAATTTGCCACGATGTTTAGCAACAGATTCAAAAAAAAAAAAATGGGTATGGATCGGACTGGAAAGCATATGGCTTGTGAGACCTTTCCTGATCTGTCACAGCATCCACACCCAGGGTTTGACCCAGGCACCTAAGGAAAAGCCTTCTAACGGTAAGGAGATGCTAGCAGATCTAATTCCGAAATCCACTTGGAGGAACCTGGATGTAGGAACCACTTATTGCCCAATTTGGCCACAGAATATGGATTGTTCCCAGAAGTTCTGAATGTAGACTCAAATGAGATGATAGAAAATTCTACTCCACCCAGATCACCATCCCTACCACCATCTCTACCTCCTCTCAGTGGACTAACTCTGCAGGTTGTGACCTGCCCCCTGGTGTAGGACACCACTGACCAGGATTTTTAGTCTCCAGTGAGGCTGAACAACATCAATCAGGTGGGACAGGGCAAAGGGAGCATAAAAGAGCTAGCCAGAAAACCAGGATGTTCAAAACTTCCTAACAGGGAATTGCACTGGCAATAACTCAGCAGCACAGATTTATTACTGTGCCAGCACCCAAGGCTTCATCTGCCTGCTTGCAAGACATGAATCGCTCGGTGCAAGATCAACATTGGAGAAAAAAACCCTTTCAGGATAGGAGACCATTTCCATTGAGCACACTCAATATAGGAATGGAAGAGACCATGGTTCTGATCATCAGGTATTGAGACACTGAAAGGTGAAGAATGGAAGAGACCATGGTTCTGATCATCAGGTATTGAGACACTGAAAGGTGAAGAAAGGAAAGCCAGGATTACCCAGCATCCTACGACCATTATGCTCTAGTGGGAAAAACGATGTATCCTGAATCCTGATGGATTAACTCTCAGATACACAAGGGTTTGCGTAGGAGTTACATGACCCTTTTTGAAAGACTAGCCAGCCAATCTCTTGTAGGGTTCTGAGAACTCCCTCTGTATTCTTGACAGGGATCTCTGTCTAGAGGAGGATTGGATCGAGAACCCAACCAAGAGATATGTATGCTGCATAACGTCTTGGCCCATGTAGAAACAGAGGTACAGTATGTCAGAAGACAGCTCTGGGAGTTGAAAATAGGCATGCCTGTGAGCAACAATAGTACTCCCCTTAAAATCCCTTCTGCTGGAATTGGAATTGCCATCTGTCACGGAACCGATTCCCACACTCCGCTTGAGTGCTTCCGTCAGTATACAGCCTCCTCCAGTCTGAACATCAGAGATTATAGCTGATCGTACAACACTAGCCGACAATAGCTTGTATGAACATGGAACATTTATTTGACGAACTCACACAGTATATATACCCCATAGAAGTACATCCCCCCTCCAGATCATATTACCCTAACAACACATTCTGTAACCAGAAACATAATTACAACAACTGACATATACTATAAACGTTACGTTAATTAGCCAACTGGATGACTCAGAGGTCTCATTGCAGGTCAAACTTGCTGGTTTCAAGCTCAGAAGGTACAATACACATTATCATAAGTATAAACACAGAACACCTTCAGACAATAGCAGGAGACCCCCAGTAGCAGACTGTCCAGCTCCTACATTGAACAGAGGCCAATGTGACCAGCTCTTTCATTTAACATGTATAGTTCAGAATCACACAAACCAGGAATAGTCTTTATATATTTCCTGGGAGATGTGGTTAAATATTACTGTCCCATCTGAAGTAATCCAAACCCCATTCTCAGTGTCCATTAAGTGGCGTTCCATCATTAGAGAATGATCTGCTCTCTCCCTGGGCCATAGTCAGCGGGTAAGAGGCTTGCTTCTAGTCCTCTCCAGAAGCCCCTATCTTGGTTAGGTCTGTCACACCATCCCTAGAGATGGTAAGAACAACATTGGTTAGCAGAACTTGTCTATTGTTGCTGGAGCAAAGGATTTCTCCTGGCACAGTAAGAGGCTTGAATGTGACTGATTGACCAACATGGCCTGAAGTGCTTGTCCTGAGGGTCCAACCATCTGAGACCAAAGCTGTATCTTCCTATCAGAAGAGGAGCAACCAGGTGCCCATAGGATACAGAGGTGGCTGGTGCTCAAATTTTTTTTTTTGAGGGGGGCACAAACAAACTAAAAAAATCTGAAAAAAAACCCATCAAATGCAGCCACTTGTGCCCATCAAATGCAGCCACTTGTGCCCATCAAATGCAGCCGCTGTGCCTGTCAAATGCAGCCACTGTGCCTGTCAAATGCAGCCGCTGTGCCTGTCAAATGCAGCCACTGTGCTTGTCAAATGCAGCCACTGTGCCCATCAAATGCAGCCACTTGTGCCCATCAAATGCAGCCATTTGTGCCCGTCAAATGCAGCCACTGTGCTTGTCAAATGCAGCCACTTGTGCCCATCAAATGCAGCCACTTGTCCCCGTCAAATGCAGCCACTTGTACCCATCAAATGCAGCCACTTGTACCCATCAAATGCAGCCACTTGTGCCCGTCAAATGCAGCCACTTGTGCCCGTCAAATGCAGCCACTTGTGCCCGTCAAATGCAGCCACTTGTGCCCATCAAATGCAGCCACTTGTGCCCATCAAATGCAGCCACTTGTGCCCGTCAAATGCAGCCACTGTGCTTGTCAAATGCAGCCACTTGTGCCCGTCAAATGCAGCCACTTGTGCCCGTCAAATGCAGCCACTGTGCTTGTCAAATGCAGCCACTTGTGCCCATCAAATGCAGCCACTTGTGCCCGTCAAATGCAGCCACTGTGCTTGTCAAATGCAGCCACTTGTGCCCATCAAATGCAGCCACTTGTGCCCGTCAAATGCAGCCACTTGTGCCCATCAAATGCAGCCACTTGTGCCCATCAAATGCAGCCACTTGTGCCCGTCAAATGCAGCCACTTGTGCCCATCAAATGCAGCCACTTGTGCCCATCAAATGCAGCCACTTGTGCCCATCAAATGCAGCCACTTGTGCCCATCAAATGCAGTCACTTGTGCCCGTCAAATGCAGCCACTGTGCTTGTCAAATGCAGCCACTTGTGCCCATCAAATGCAGCCACTTGTGCCCGTCAAATGCAGCCACTGTGCTTGTCAAATGCAGCCACTTGTGCCCATCAAATGCAGCCACTTGTGCCCGTCAAATGCAGCCACTTGTGCCCATCAAATGCAGCCACTTGTGCCCGTCAAATGCAGCCACTTGTGCCCATCAAATGCAGCCACTTGTGCCCATCAAATGCAGCCACTTGTGCCCGTCAAATGCAGCCACTTGTGCCCGTCAAATGCAGCCACTTGTGCCCGTCAAATGCAGCCACTTGTGCCCATCAAATGCAGCCACTTGTGCCCATCAAATGCAGCCACTTGTGCCCGTCAAATGCAGCCCGGAACTTACCCCATCTTGGTGGGGGATCAAGCAAGGCGAGCAGCGGGTCAGGCGGCGGCTTCTGTGTCCTCCATTTGTCTCTTCTTCCTTCCTCTTAGTGATCCAATCGGAGTGACTGTGCCTTCAGCCAATCAGGTGACGGGTATTAGACAGTAATATTATGTGTATAATAACACAGGAGGAGTCATACCAGATCCAACCACAAGAAGGCAGAGTGACAGTAATATTATATGTATAGTAACACAGGGGGAGTCATACCGGATCCAACCACAAGGGGGCAGAGTGACGGTAATATTATAGGTATAGTAACACAGGGGGAGTCATACCAGATCCAACCACAAGGGGGCAGAGTGACGGTAATATTATATGAATAGTAACACAGGGGAGTCATACCAGATCCAACCACAAGGGGGGCAGCATAACGAGTGTTAACTTCGTATATTCTATTGCGCATGCCTGAGCCGCCATTTTTCATTATATCATATGCAGTGATCCTCAATAAGATGGCGGCAACAACGGACACAGACTCACTCACATTTCAGAAAACATAAAATGAAGAGGACCTCAATAAAATGGCGGACTAGTCGTCCTATAGAGCCCACTTCTCGTATATTCGGGGTCATTATAGAGAAAATGACACGAATGGAGATTACTTTCACATAACAAAATAATGTCCGGTGTTCTGACATATAGTGTCCTCCTATCAGATAGTGTCCGCCCCGTACTGCGCAGGCGCAGCGCCTGCGCAGTACGGAGCAGCAGGAGATGCCAAAAATGTCCGAAGTTGATCAGCTGACCATCAGCTGTACACGGCGCTCGGGCACCTGTTAGCGATGGCTGTGTAAGAGGGCCCCTCGCGGGCTCGCTTCGCTCGCCACGCTTCGGGCACGGCCTCGCTGCGCTCGGCAACTATATATTCTCACTCTATGTCCACTTGGATAGTAGGGAATGATCCTGGACATAGGGTGAGAATAAATGCGCAGGCGCCATGTACAGCTGATGATCAGCTGTTGAACTTCGGAGACTTTCGGCGTCTCGTTTGTCCTCCGTACTGCGCCTGCGCAGTACAGGGCGGACACTTCTGGATAGGGGACTGTATTCGACAAGACACCGGTGTCTTGTCAAATAGAGTCCCCTATCATATAGTGTCCTCCCTGTACTGCGCAGGCGCAGTACGGAGGACAAACGAGACGCCGAAAGTCTCCGAAGTTTAACAGCTGATCATCAGCTGTACATGGCGCCTGCGCATTTATTCTCACCCTATGTCCAGGATCATTCCCTACTATCCAAGTGGACATAGAGTGAGAATATATAGTTGCCGAGCGCAGCGAGGCCGTGCCCGAAGCGTGGCGAGCGAGCCCGCGAGGGGCCCTCTTACACAGCCATCGCTAAGAACTGCCGAAGCGCCGTGTACAGCTGATGGTCAGCTGATCAACTTCGGACACTTTCGGCATCTCCTTCTGCTCCGTACTGCGCAAGCGCTGCGCCTGCGCAGTACGGGGCGGACACTATCTGATAGGAGGACACTATATGGCAGAACACCGGCTCCATGTCCAAGAAACATTACAAACTGTCCAATTAGATTGGTGGGGGCGGAGCCTGGCCAATTTCCCGCCCTTGTAAACCACGGCCGCTCGGACATGGTCACGCCCACCGCACAGTGATTGGTGCTCCATCTAAACTCTACAAAGCAGCGGCAGCAGAGCCTGACAGGGAAAACGAGATGTATGAGGAAAATATCCAGGACGGCCGCCATATTATCGAAGACCAGAGTATTATTCCGCTCATTATAATGGCAGCTGCTTTGATCATGCGCAGTACATTAAACAGAAAAGTCCTCATAGCCGCCATTTTCTTGAAGAACAAAGCAGTTATCTCACATATAATGGCGGCGGACTGGGCATGCGCTGTATCTCATGCAAACACTATGCTGCCACCTACTGGCTGAACCTGGTAACGCTCACACTGATTTTCTATACACGGAATATAACTGGTACTCTGTTGCCGCCTTGTGGATGAATGTGGTAGCACACTATATGATAGTAAAATGCTGCCATCTGGTGGCTGAACATGATATGACTCCCTCTGAAGGCCCAGCATACAATATTATCTTTCCCCAATACAATCCGGGCCGGTGTCTTATCGAATACAGTCCCCTATCATATAGTGTCCTCCCTGTACTGCGCAGGCGCAGTACGGAGGACAAAAGAGACGCCGAAAGTCTCCGAAGTTCAACAGCTGATCGTCAGCTGTACACGGCGCCTGCGTATTTATTCTTACCCTATGTCCAGGATCATTCCCTACTATCCAAGTGGACATAGAGTGAGAATAAATATTTGCCGAGCGCAGCGAGGCCGTGCCCGAAGCGTGGCGAGCGAAGCGAGCCCGCGAGGGGTCCTCTTACACTGCCATCGCTAACAGGTGCCCGAGCGCCGTGTACAGCTGATGGTCAGCTGATCAACTTCGGCCATTTTCGGCATCTCCTGCTCCTCCGTACTGCGCAGGCGCTGCGCCTGCGCAGTACGAGGCGGACGCTATCTGATACGAGGACACTATATGGCAGAACACCGGGAAGGAGCACAATGTGTCACGTCCACAGCAAACAACATTTTATTGAGGATCTCCTCATTTTGAAAGTAAAAGGAGAAGAATTTTCTGTTCAGAGAAGCTATTATTCTGGGATATCTGGGCTAACCTAGGGGGTTAGGGGTCAGGGTTAGGGTTTCCCCTTGAAGAACAATGTTAGGACTCAGGGATTGGAATAGGGACCTCCTCCAAAGGTCAAAGGTCAGTAGGCGGGTCCCCAGAGGTCAATGGTCAAGAGGCGTGGCTGACTCACCCCCACCAGAGTGTTACGCCTACCCCAACTAAGTCGGAGAATGAACAAGTCGGGGAAAGGGTCAGGGTTAGGTTTAGGGTCAGGGTCGGGACAGGGTCAGGTTCAGGGTTAGGGTAACAAAGCGGTAATGTGTGAGTGACGGTAAGAGTGACGGTAATATTATATGTATAGTAATACAGGGGAGTCATACCAGATCCAACCACAAGGGGGCAGAGTGATGGTAATATTATATATATAGTAACACAGGGAAGTCATACCAGATCCAACCACAAGGGGGCAGAGTGACGATAATATTATATGTATAGTAACACAGGAGGAGTCATACCAGATCCAACCACAAGGTGGCAGAGTGATGGTAATATTATATGTATAGTAACACAGGGGAGTCATACCAGATCCAACCACAAGGAGGCAGAGTGATGGTAATATTATATATATATAGTAACACAGGGAAGTCATACCAGATCCAACCACAAGGAGGCAGAGTGACGGTGATATTATATGTATAGTAACACAGGAGAGTCATACCAGATCCAACCACAAGGGGGCAGAGTGATGGTAATATTGTATGTATAGTAACACAGGAGGAGTCATACCAGATCCAACCACAAGGTGGCAGAGTGATGGTAATATTATATGAATAGTAGCACAGGGGAGTCATACCAGATCCATCCACAAGGAGGCAAAGTGACGGTAATATTATATATATAGTAACACAGGGAAGTCATACCAGATCCAACCACAAGGACCAGAGTGACAGATGGCTGTCCCCATCCTCCGGTGTCCCCGTCCTTCGGGGGAGAGAAGGGTGTCCCCGTCCTCTGGGGGAGAGAAGGGTGTCCCCATCCTCTGGTGTCCCCGTCCTCCGGGGGAGAAGGGTGTCCCCGTCCTCTGGAGGAGAGAAGGATGTCCCTGTCCTCTGGGGAGATAAGGCTGGCGCCGTCCTCTGGGGGAGAGAAGGCTGTCCCTGTCCTCCGGGGAAGAGAAGGCTGTCCCTGTCCTCCGGGGGAGAGAAGGGTGTCTCTGTCCTCCGGTGTCCCCGTCCTCCGGGAAGAGAAGGCTGTCCCCATCCTCTGGGGGAGAGAAGGGTGTCCCAGTCTTCCGGGGGGAGAGAAGGCTGTCCCCATCCTCCGGTGTCCCCGTCCTCCGGTGTCCCCGTCCTCCGGTGTCCCCATCCTCCGGTTTCCCCATCCTCCGGTGTCCCCATCCTCTGGGGGAGAGAAGGGTGTCCCCGTCCTCCGGGGGAGAGAAGGGTGTCCCAGTCTTCCGGGGGGAGAGAAGGCTGTCCCCATCCTCCGGTGTCCCCGTCCTCCGGGGGAGAAGGGTGTCCCCGTCCTCCGGTGTCCCCATCCTCCGGGGGAGGGAAGGGTGTCCCCTTCCTCCGGGGGAGAGAAGGCTGTCCCCATCCTCCGGGGGAGAGAAGGCTGTCTCCATCCTCCGGTGTCCCCGTCTTCCGGGGGAGAGAAGGGTGTCCCCATCCTCTGGAGGAGAAGGGTGGCACCCTCTCCTCCAACCAGCCAAGGACCAGCTCTTCCAATTTTGGCCAACCCTGGGGCCATCTCCTTCTCCTTCAAACAGCCAGGTGCCCTCTCCTTCTCCCCCAGCCACCCAGGGGCCCTCTTCTTCACTAAATGGCCCCCCCAGGGGCCCTCTCCTCCTCCAAACACCCAGGTGCCCTCTCCTTCTCCCACGGCCACCCAGGGGCCCTCTTGTTGACTAAATGGCCACCCAGGGGCCCTCTCCTCCTCCAAAAACCCAGGTGCTCGCTCCTTCTCCACTGGCCACCCAGGGGCTCTCTCCTTCTCCACCGGCCACCCAGGGGCCCTCTCCTTCTCCCACATCCACCCAGGAGCCCTCTCCTTCTCCACCAGCCACCCAGGGGCTCTCTCCTTCTCCCTAAGCCACCCAGGGGCTCTATCCTTCTCCCCCAACCACCCAGGAGCCCTCTCCTTCTCCCCCGACGGCCCAGGAACCCTCTCCTTCTCCCACGTCCACCCAGGAGCCCTCTCCCTCTCCACCAGCCACACAAGGGCTCTCTCCTTCTCCACCGCCCACCCAGGGGCTCTCTCCTTCTCCACCGCCCACCCAGGGGCTCTCTCCTTCTCCACCGGCCACCCAGGGGCCCTCTCCTTCTCCCACATCCACCCAGGAGCCCTCTCCTTTTCCACCGGTCACCCAGGAGCCCTCTCCTTCTCCCCTGGCTGACCAGGAGCCTTCTCCCATGTCCACCCAGGAGCCCTCTCCACCGGCCACCCAGGGTCTCTTTCCTTCTCCCTAAGCCACCCAGGGACTCTCTCCTTCTCTACCGGCCACCCAGGGGCTCTCTCCTTCTCCACCGGCCAACCAGGGGCTCTCTTCTTCTCCCTAAGCCACCCAGGGGCTCTCGCCTTCTCCCCCGGCCACCCAGGGGCTCTCTCCTTCTCCATCGGCCACCCAGGGGCCCTCTCCTTCTCCCATGTCCACCCAGGGGCCCTCTCCTTCTCCACGGCCACCCAGGGGCTCTCTCCTTCTCCCAAGTTCACCTAGGAGCCCTCTCCTTCTCCCACGTCCACCTAGGAGCCCTCTCCTTCTCCGACGTCCACCTAGGAGCCCTCTCCTTCTCCCACGTCCACCCAGGAGCAATCTCTTTCTCCCATGTCCACCCAGAGGCCCTCTCCTTCTCCCTAAGCCACCAGTGACCCAAAAGCGGGTCACACATGTGCTTTGCCCTCGGGGGACCCGATACCCACAGTCCTGGGATGCCATGATGATGGTGTACAAGTCTCCAGTGTGAGGGCTACAGGTAAACTAGCACTTAGCTTCTTTGGCCCCTGATTGGAGGAAAAGCAGCAGAGGCGATCCAGCCCCCAGCACTTGACAGAGATCAAAGACCAGTGGCGGTCCGTGCCTTGTGGGCGCACAGGCACCGCCCCCCCTGTCACCTCTGCCGCCCTCCCTATTTATGTGCCCAGCCCCTTTCAGGACGCCGGACACATGAATTACTATGGCGGGGATAGGCTGGGGGTGTATTTTGAAGCACGTGATTAGAGCCAGAGGCTCTAATAGGCTTCAAAATAGGGTGGGCTCGGGATACAGTGCACTGCGTCCCGATCTCACCCTGTTGTGTGGCATAGCAAATGAATTTTCGCTATTTTCACACTAACGTTCCTCCTTGCCAATCAGCATGCAGGTCAATGAGACCTGTCTCCCGATTGGCCAAAGCATTAGGCGATCCTATTGGATACCTAACGCTTCGGCGGAAGAAGCCTGAGGAGCCTAGCAGACACAGGAGCCACAGCCACCATTGCAGAAGAGTAGGAGGAAGCCCAGTCACTCTCGGTAAGTGCCGCAAGACTGGTCACGTGCGCGCGGGGGGTGTTAGTGAAGTGACAGCCGAGCCGGGGGGCGCGCCTGGTTGCATATGATGAGGCACAAGTGGCTGCATTTGACGGGCACAATGGCTGCATATGATGGGCACAAATGGCTGCATATGACGGGCACAAATGGCTGCATATGATGGGCACAAGTGGCTGCATTTGAAGAGCACAATGGCTGCTTATGATGGGCACAAATGGCTACATATGATGGGCACAAATTGCTGCATTTGACGGGCACAAATGGCTGCATATGATGGGCACAAATGGCTGCATATGATGGGCACAAATGGCTGCATATGATGGGCACAAGTGGCTGCATTTGAAGAGCACAATGGCTGCTTATGATGGGCACAAATGGCTGCATTCGACGGGCACAAATGGCTGCATATGACGGGCACAAATGGCTGCATATGATGGGCACAAATGGCTGCATTCGACGGGCACAAATGGCTGCATATGACGGGCACAAATGGCTGCATATGATGGGCACAAGTGGCTGCATTTGATGGGCACAAATGGCTGCATATGACGGGCACAAATGGCTGCATATGATGGGCACAAGTGGCTGCATTTGAAGAGCACAATGGCTGCTTATGATGGGCACAAGTGGCTGCATTTGATGGGCACAAATGGCTGCTTATGACGGGCACAAATGGCTGCATATGATGGGCACAAATGGCTGCATTTGACTTTGCCCCATGCATATAGACTGTGCTATGCAGGAAATGGGCACGCCCCCCTTCAGCAGAGCAGGCTAGGTGTGGGGCAGCTCTATATTTTATCTCGACCTTGTCCCATGCCTGCCCCCCTTCTCCAGAGCAGGCTAGGGGCGGGGTGGGCTGGAGGCGGTGCTGACGATAATGTAATGTAATAAAAATGTACTCACACCGCCTCCGCCCGCCCGCTCGAGTCTAAAATTTTCCTCAACTAAAAGGAGAGGCTGCGCACGCGTGGTAAAACCGCGGTGAAGTCGTGCATGCCCCGCCGTCAGCTGTGTTCTGACGTAGCCGCACAGGAAGTGACGTTGGTCGAGACTCTGCATAGTTTGTAGGAATTTTTACAACACCAGGACGGCCGCCATATTACCGAAGATCAGAGTATTATTTCACTCGTTTTAATGGCAGCTGCTCTGATCATGCGCAGTACATTAGACAGAAAAGTCCTCATCGCCGCCATTTTCTTGAAGAACAAAACAATTATCTCCCATGTAATGGCGGAGGACTAGGTAAGCACTGTATCTCATGCAAATACTATGCTGCCACCTACTGGCTGAACCTGGTAACGCTCACACTGATTTTCTATACACGGAATATAACTGGTACTCTGTTGCCGCCTTGTGGATGAATGTGGTAGCACACTATGTGAAAGTAAAATGATGCCATCTGGTGGCTGTACATGATATGACTCCCTCTGAAGGTCCCGCATAGAATA
>JBBHAA010003709.1:0-25983 GCA_037953035.1 Aquarana catesbeiana | reverse complement strand
CGGGGTTCCTGGTGATCATTAGCAGCTGCCTCCTCTACAAATTGTACAGATTGAGGGAGAAACGGCTTCATTGTGGGAGCGGCAGAGCAAATCCGCGCAAATTAGAGGTCTGGCAGGAGAGTATATGTAAGGACAGACGGCGGCGTTGCCGGTCCTTCCAGGACAGACGGCGGCGTTGCCGGTCCTTCCAGGACAGACGGCGGCGTTGCCGGTCCTTCCAGGACAGACGGCGGCGTTGCCGGTCCTTCCAGGACAGACGGCGGCGTTGCCGGTCCTTCCAGGACAGACGGCGGCGTTGCCGGTCCTTCCAGGACAGACGGCGGCGTTGCCGGTCCTTCCAGGTCCTTCCTTGCCAGCAACAGCCACCATTCTATTCTACAGGGTCTCTGCTTTCCGAATATATGCTATATTACCAGAAGTATTGGGACGCCTGCCTTTAAACGCACATGAACTTTAACGGCAACCGAGTCTTATCCCGTAGGGTTCAATATTGAGTTGGCCCGCCCTTTGCAGCTATAACAGCTTCAACTCTTCTGGGAAGGCCGTCCACAAGGTTTAGGAGTGTGTCTATGGGAATGTTTGACCATTCTTCCAGAAGAACAATTGTGAGGTCAGGCACTGATGTTGGGCGAGAAGGCCTGGCTCACAGTCTCCACTCTAATTCTCTAATTAATCCCAAAGGTGTTCGATCTGTTTGAGGTCAGGACTCTGTGCAGGCCAGTCAAGTTCCTCCACCCCAAACTCGCTCATCCATGTTTTTATGGAACTTGCTTTGTGCACTGGTGCGCAGTCATATTGGAACAGGAAGGGGCCATCCCCAAACTGTTCCCACAAAGTTGGGAGCATGAAATTGTCCAAAATGTCTTGGTATGCTGACGACTTAAGAGTTCCCTTCACTGGAACTAAGGGGCCAAGCCCAACCCCTGAAAAACAACCCCCACACCATAATCCCCCCTCCACCAAATGATTTGGACCATCAACACTTTTGGCAATATAGATTCGTGTGGATGAGCGAGGAACTTGACTGGCCTGCACGGAGTCCTGACCTCAACCCCATAGAACACCTTTGGGATAAATTAGAGTGGAGACTGTGAGCCGGGCCTTCTCATCCAACATCAGTGCCTGACCTCACAAATGCGCTTCTGGAAGAATGGTCAAACAATCCTATAGACACACTTCTAAACCTTGTGGACGGCCTTCCCAGAAGAGTTGAAACTGTTATAGCTGCAAAGGGTGGGCCAACTCAATATTAAACCCTACGGGCTAAGACTGGGATGCCATGAAAGTTCATGTGGGTGTAAAGGCAGGCGTCCCAATACTTTTGGTAATGTAGTGTGTATATACATATTTGGGGGTTTTAGGTGTGCTTCCTCTCTCTCTCTCTCTCTCTCTCTCTCTCTCTCTCTCTCTCTCTCTCTCTCTCTCTCTCTCTCTCTCTCTCTCTCTATATATATATATAAAATGTAGTTTAATGTGCGTGGAAAAAGAAAAAAAGGATTGGACAGCCACAGGGTAAAGCATCTAGCATACACCCACCGGCCACTTTATTAGGTACACCTGTTCAGTTTCTTGGTAAAATAAATTGCTAATCAGCCAATCACATGGCAGCAACTTCATGCATTTAGGTATCTAGACGCGGTGAAGATGACTTGCTGAAGTTCAAACTGAGCATCAGAATGGGTAAGAAAAGGGATTGAAGTGACTTTGAACGTGGCATGGTTGTTGGTGCCAGACAGGCTGATCTGAGTATTTCTGGGATTTTCACACACAACCATCTCTCAGGTTTACAGAGAATGGTGGGGAAAAAGAGAAAATATCCAGTGAGTGGCAGTTGTGTGAAGGAAAATGCCTTGTTGATTTTAGAGGAGAATGGGCAGACTGGAGATGGTAGAAAGGCAACAGTAACTCAAATAACCACTCGTTACATCCAAGGTATGCAGAATACCATCTCTTGTGAACACACAACACATCCAACCTTGAAGCTGATGGGCTACAGCAGCAGAAGACCACACTAGGTGCCACTCCTGTCAGCTAAGAACAGGAAACTGAGGCTACAATTGGCACAGGATCCACAAAACTGGACAATAGAAGATTGGAAAAATGTTGCCTGGTCTGAGGAGTCTGGATTTCAGCTGCGACATTTAGATGGTGGGGTCAGAATTTGGCGCATGGATCCATCCTGCCTTGTATCACCGGTTCAGGCTGGTGGTGGGGGGTGTAATGGTGGGGGGGGGTATTTTCTTGGCATACTTTGGGCCCCTTAGAACCAATTGATCATGGTTTGTACACCACGTCCTACCTGAGTATTGTTGCTGACCATGTCCATCCCTTTATGACTACAGTGTCCCCATCTTCTGAGGGCTCCTTCCAGCAGGATAATGCACCATGTCACAAAGCTCCAATCATCTCACCACTGGACAATGAGGTCCCTGTACTCCAATGGCCTCCACACTCACCACATCTCATCCAATAGAGCATCTTTGGGATGTGGTGGAACGCGAGATTTGCATCATGAATGTGCCGACAAATCTGCGTGATGTTATCATCTCACTATGGAGCAAAATCTCTGAGGAACGTTTCCAACACCTTGTTGTATCTTTGCCACCAAGAAAGAAGGCAAAAGGAGGTCCAACCCGGTACTAAAAAGGTGTACCTAATAAAGTGTCCGGTGAGTGTATATACACTGCTCAAAAAAATGAAAGGAACGCTTTGAAAACACATCAGATCTCAATAGGGAAAAATATCACGCTGGATATCTATGTTGATATGGACGGGGTAATGTGTTGGGAAGGAAAGGATGCCACGTTGTTTGATGGAAATGATAATTATGAGGCTACAGAGCGCTGAATTCAAAGACACCCTGAAAATCAAAGTGAAAAAAATGATGTAGCGGGCGAGTCCATTTTGCTGAAATTTCATTGCAGCAACTCATAATGGTCCTCAGTAGTTTGGCCCCTACATTCTTGTATGCATGTCTGACAATGTCGGGGAATGCTCCTAATGAGACGACGGATGGTGTCCTGGGGTGTTTCCTCACAGATCTGGACCAGGACATCACTGAGCTCCTGAACAGACTGAGGTGCAACCTGGTGCTGTCCGATGGACCGAAACAGAATGTCCCCGAGGTTTTCTATTGGATTTAGGTCAGGTGGGGGCCATTCAATGGTATAAATTCCTTCATCCTCCAGGAACTGGCTGCATACTCTCGCCACATGAGGCCGGGCATTGTCGTGCACCAGGAGGAACTCAGGACCCACTGCACCAGTGTAGGGTCTGACAATGGCTCCAAGAACTTCATCCCGAAACCTAATGGCAGTGAGGGTGCCATTGTCTAGCCTTGTAGAGGTCTGTGCGTCCCTCCTATGGATATGCCACCCCAGACCATCACTGACCCACCACCAAACCGGTCATGCTGAACGATGTTACAGGCAGCATGATGTTCTCCACGTCTTCTCCAGACCCTTTCATGTCGGTCACATGTGCTCAGGGTGGACCTGCTCTGTGAAAAGCACAGGGGGCGCCAGTGGCGGACCTGCCAATCCTGGTGTTCAATGGCAAATGCCAATGGAGCTCCTCGGTGCCGGGCAGTGAGCACAGGGCCCACTAGAGGAAGTCGGGCCCTCAGGCCACCCTTATGAAGTCTGTTTCTGATTGTTTGGTCAGACATTTACACCGGTGGCCTGCTGGAGGTCATTGTGTAGGGCTCTGGCAGTGCTCACCCTGCTCCTCCTTACACAAAGGAGCAGATACCGGTCCTGCTGATGGGTTAAGGACCTTCTATGGCCCTATCCAGCTCTCCTAGAGTAACTGCCTGTCTACTGGAATCTCCTCCATGCTCTTAAGACTGTGCTGGGAGACGGCAAACCTGGCAATGGCACGTATGGATGTGCCATCCTGGAGGAGTTGGGACCGCCTGTGCAACCTCTATAGGGTCCAGTTATGGCCTCATACTACCAGTAGTGACACTGACCCTAGGCAAATACAAAACTAGTGAAAAACAGAAAGATGAGTAGGAAAAAAAATGTCAGTGGCCTCCACCTGTAAAACCATTCCTGTTTTGGAGGTCGTCTCATTGTTGCCCATCTAGTGCACCTGTTATTAATTTCATTAACACAGAAGCAGCTGAAACTGATTAACAACCCCCTCTGCTACTTAACTGACCAGATCAATATCCCTGGAGTTTCATTGACTTGATGCCATACTCTGATTAAAAAGTGTTCCTTTAAATTTTTTGAGCAGTGTATATTTATATATAAACACACATTACGGCATATGAAGCCGATCTGTCATAAAAACACAATGAATGAGAATCTTGTCCCTGTATCGCCCTCTAGTGGTGCTTGTAGCGATCTCACCTTACATCCTGGTTTCTGTGCTGCCAGTGTCTTGCCGAGAAAGTTCCCTCAGCGGATAAGGACCCCCCCAGTACTGCGCAGGCGCAGCGCCTGCGCAGTACGAACTACTATGAGCCACCGGAGATAGCCGAAGCTCAAAATCTTTATTCAGCTGTACACGGCGCCTGCGCCCTAGGTCCAGGTTCCTTCCCCACCATCCAAGTGGACCCAGAGGGGGAATAAAAAAGAGCCGAGCGAGGCCGTGCCCGAAGCGTGGCGAGCGAAGCGTGGCGCGCAAAGCGAGCCCGCAAGGGGTCCTCTTACAGGCGCTGTGTACAGCTGATTTTCAGCTATTCACCTTCGGCTATTTCCGCCGGATCCTACTGCGCAGGCGCAGCGCCTGCGCAGTAGAGGGGGGTCCTTATCCGCCGAGCGGAACTTTCTCGGCAGAACACCGGCATAGACAAAGCCAGCCTGATGTCATAGTAAGAGATCTCAGAGTTGCTGGTTCAGTGGGATGGAAGATGTCTACTTTTTTTCCTTATTACAGACCAACTCCACACAGGCCTTGGGGAGGGGGGGGGGTTAAAGCTGTTTTTATTTTTTTTATTTTTTGCTGCATGTGTCCTCATTGTTGTTTTTTTTTTTTTAATCTTTAATTCCTGTCCTAATGAGAGGGAACTACAGGGACAGGAAATGAGGATAAATTTCCCTTATGGGGTCACAGATCACAATACAAACCTGACAGATCTATGAACTCATTTCCCATTACATACAATAATTACCCCTTGGGGGTGGAGCTTTAATGAGTACATTATGGCCGGATGGTTCTAGACAGTGACTGACACTTGAACCTTTTCTCCTGTAGGCGTGTCCTTCAACAGCGTGTACACCCAGATATGGCGGGTGCTCCTTCACCTGGCTGCAGATCCCTACCCAGAAGCCTCCGACCTCGCTATGAAAGTCCTCAACAGTATTGCCTATAAGGTGGGTGGTGTAAGATACAGTGAATGACCTCTGTGGGGGGGGGGGACAATATACAATGTATTAGCTCTGTAGTGGGGGGTAATATACAATGTATGGGCTCTGTGGTGGAGGGGGGGGTGTTAATATAAAATGTATGAGCTCTGTGGTGGTGGTGGGGGGGTAATATACAATGTATGGGCTCTGTGGTGGGGGGGCAATATACAATGTATTAGCTCTGTAGTGGGGGGTAATATACAATGTATGAGCTCTGTGCTTGGGGATGGGGGTAATTTACAATATTTGTACTCTGTGGTGGTGGGGGGCAATATACAATGCATGGGCTCTGTGGTGGTGGTGGGGGGGCGGTAATATACAGTGAATGACCTCTGTGAGGGGGGGGCGCAATATTCAATGTATGAGCTCTGTGGTGGTGGGGGGCAATATACAATGTATGGGCTCTGTGGTTGGGGGTGGAGGTAATATACAATGTATGGGCTCGGTGGTGGTGGTGGGGGGAGGCGGTAATATACAGTGAATGACCTCTGCGAGGGGGGGGGCGCAATATTCAATGTATGGGCTCTGTGGTGGTGGGGGGTAATATACAATGTATGGGCTCTGTGGTTGGGGGTGTAGGTAATATACAATGTATGGGCTCTGTGGTTGGGGGTGTAGGTAATATACAATGTATGGGCTCTGTGGTGGTGGGGGGTAATATACAATGTATGGGCTCTGTGGTGTTGGGGGTGTAGGTAATATACAATGTATGGGCTCTGTGGTGGAGGGGGGGAGGTAATATACAATGTATGGGCTCTGTGGTGGAGGGGGGGGAGGTAATATACAATGTATGGGCTCTGTGGTGGAGGGGGGGAGGTAATATACAATGTATGGGCTCTGTGGTGGAGGGGGGGAGGTAATATACAATGTATGGGCTCTGTGGTGGAGGGGGGGGAGGTAATATACAATGTATGGGCTCTGTGGTGGAGGGGGGAGGTAATATACAATGTATGGGCTCTGTGGTGGAGGGGGGGGGTCTAATATACAATGTATGGGCTCTGTGGTGGAGGGGGGGGAGGTAATATACAATGTATGGTCTCTGTGGTGGAGGGGGGGGAGGTAATATACAATGTATGGGCTCTGTGGTGGAGGGGGGGGGGGTCTAATATACAATGTATGGGCTCTGTGGTGGAGGGGGGGAGGTAATATACAATGTATGGGCTCTGTGGTGGAGGGGGGGGAGGTAATATACAATGTATGAGCTCTGTGGTGGAGGGGGGGGGGGGGTCTAATATACAATGTATGGGCTCTGTGGTGATGGGGGAGGGGGTAATATATCCAGCGTTGTGGGGTGTAAGGGTGGGGGAGGGATAGCCTGCATTGTTCTGCGTTGGGGAGGTATGACACCATGTAGGATGGAGATTCGGTAAAGAGGTTTCCGGGAATTGCACTGAATTAAAGAAAGTGATTCCCGGGGATTTCCCGTCTTGTCGCAGCATTTCCATGTCCTGCATGCAGCGGAGCCGCGCTCCTCCCCGGGGACCGCCATTGTGATGTGCTCAGAAAATTTTGCTCGGAGTCGGTGACAGCGGCTGCCAGGGGGATTCCCGGCCTCCCCCTCCGCCTACACACTGCCACTCATCCTCTGCTGCTGAAATTTAAAGGGAACCTGTCACCAGACAGACTTGTAGGCTGAGACTTCTGAATTCTCTCCAACACACGGTCTGGCTGTCATACCAATCCAGCAGCTTCATTCATATAAGCCGCCAGTATCCTGGAAGACGTTCTATGATGAGCAGTCAGACCCCTGAGCGTTTTCTAGGTGCGGCTCTGCAGCTTTACAATCCACAGCCAGGTAACTAGCATTTTCAGAAGGCGACCCCCCCTGTGTTTTTCTCCCATGACGGGTATATAGAGTTTCCCGCGTTTTCATCTTGTAACTGTCCAACCACTGAGCAGATATTACAATTGTCAGCCCATCATAATGGTCACCGCAGATGGGCGGAGCCGGAGTTATTTCATCTATCAATTTTGATATAGATGCTAAAAATATACAAAATTTTAATTTATATTTCTAATATTAGATTCCTTTAAAGGCAAGCCCCTCCCAGAAAACAGCCCCAGCCATGATCTTGGTGTCCTCTTTTTCGACCTGCGATTGGCTGTTTAGTGAAAGTGATCAGAGAGAGTGATGAGAAGGGTCATGGTGGCCATGCTGGTTCCCAAACTCTCCCATCCGTCTGGGGAGACCGGGACCAATTTAAACGGCAGTTATGATTCATGAACACAGAGGAGATGGAAGAACATTCGTCCCCCCCGATCTCCTCCGATGAAGGAAGCCGGAAGTGACAATTACTGCCAAGGAAGCAGATAATCAAGCGCAATCTGTGTTTGAAGAGCAGGGGAGACATTGAGGGTCTAATAGATTTCATGCCTAAGCCTTTTTCAGGCATTTGTTGCTTACAAGTTAAAATCCGTATTTTTTGCTAGAAAATTACTTGGAACCCCCAAATATTATATATATATTTTTCTTAGCAGAGACCCTAGAGATTACAAAGGCGATCAATGCACTTATGTCACACAGTATTTGCGCAGCGGTCTTTCGAACGCAATTTTTAAAAAAAAAAAAAAAATACCTTTTCACGAAAAAAAAACCCCATAAAATTAGCCCAATTTTTTTGTATAATGTGAAAGATGATGTTACGCGAGTAAATAGATACCTAACATGTCATGCTTTGAAATTGCGCACACTCGTGGAATGGCGACAAACTACGGTACTTAAAAATCTCCATAGGCAAAGTTTTAAAAATTTCTACAGGTTACCAATTTAGAGTTAGAGGAGGTCTAGGGCTAGAATTATTGCTTTAGCTCTAACGATCCCGGTGATACCTCACATGTGTGGTTTGAACACTGTTTACATTTGCGGACGTGACTTGTGGATGCCTTTGCTTCTACGTGCAAGCACAGAGGGACGGGGCGCATTTTTAAATTTATTTTGTTTTCTGTTTTTTTGTTTTTTGTTTTTTTTTTTTACATTGTCCCTTTTAAAAAAAAAAAAAAATTCTGATCACTTTTATTGCTGTCAGGAAGAATGTAAACATCCCTTGCGACAGTAATAGTCAGTGACAGGTCCTATTTATGGAGGGATCTGGGTTCTATAATACCCCAAATATCTCCTTTGCACTTAAAAGTATTAAAAATGACAAAATCTGCCTTTTGGTATACTGTAGGGTTTTTAAATCAGTGCGATTGGCAGCCAAGTAAACCGGAAGTGATGTTGGCCTCTTTGTTTACCAGTATTCATGTCTCCTGTAGGCAGCAACATAACCCAAAGGTTAAAGACTTCCTGTGTCCCTCACTAGACTCCAAGTATTGGTACAGACACTACAAAAATCCTATTATTTGCTCCCCATTGGGTTATTATAGAGACCATTGGAAGGCTTTTGTTAGATCCGTTCAGTAAGTGAAGTAAAATATCTGTTGATCCTAGGAAGAATTACAGAGCCAAACCTTTGTTTTCTGCTCTTTCTCATTCTATCAGCCCTGTACGGTTCTCTCTGTATATTACAGAACATCCAACCTCTTGTCTGCTATGTAAGCAGAGGGGAAGGTGTTCTGTAGTCCTGTCCTAGGGTGACAGCACTGCTCCATAGATACAGTAAAGCAGTAAGCGTTGTCATTCTAGGACAGGAAGTGTGTTACTGGCAGGATCACCAGGTAAAAATAAAAGAACACTAATGCAGCCACCACATCTAAGAACAGGTAAGCCGCAAAAATATGTGACATTTCTGTTCTTGGGTTTAGATTAAAGGATAAGTTCACCCTTATGGAAAAAATAATAAATTCAGATATATTTGCAGGAAAAAAATTTGCATTTATTATTTTTTTTCACCAAAGTACCGGTAGTTTGGAAAGCATTGCACCCGGGATCAGTGGATGAGGAGTGCAATGGCAGACTCCTGCAGACCAGCCCTGCAGCTTTCAGCCCGTACCTGCCCACCTCTGCACCTGCCCACCTCTGCACCTGCCCACCTCTGTGCCTGCCCACCTCTGCCCACCTCTGTGCCTGCCCACCTCTGTGCCTGCCCACCTCTGTGCCTGCCCACCTCTGCGCCTGCCCACCTCTGCGCCTGCCCACCTCTGCGCCTGCCCACCTCTGCGCCTGCCCACCTCTGCGCCTGCCCACCTCTGCGCCTGCCCACCTCTGCGCCTGCCCACCTCTGCGCCTGCCCACCTCTGCGCCTACCCACCTCTATATCTGCATACAGGCTGAGTGTTTACAAACTGCAGGGCTTGTGAATGAGCTACAAGGCCGCTCATTAGCACCCCTGCAATCCATTCATAACTACAAGCTGTCAGCTGCAAAGGCTGGACTGTACTTGTAGTTCAAGTCATTCACAGAAAACTGTTAAGTGAATGACGCAGCCACGTGGGCGGAGCCCCGCACAGCCATGTTATTTTCACATTCTGACAGCGACAGGCGCTGGTAGAAGGTCCCCGCTCTCACTGTCCCTGGGGAGGGGAGCGGCTGCAGGTAATGGAACATGTTACATCTTCCACCCTAAATACAGAACATGTTCCAAAATGTGAAATTCTCCTTTGAAGAGCTGAATCCAATCTAGTTTTATGTACAGGGAATACGAATAGAAATAATGGCTGTTTATCATATAAAGCGCCGCGTGGAGAGGAGTAACATTCGGAGTATGTCGCTAGAAGCCCGTACTTGGCTTTATTATTATTCTTAATGATTTATATGGCGGCGTCATCCTTGGAGAGGGGCCGCTGTTTGATGGCCCTCATGGGACGCCGGTTATCCACAGCCATATATTTTGCTGCACGGCTGTCGGAAGCGCTACCCCGCTGCAGCTTGTTCCTGGAGACTCAGATTTTATCCGTATCTTTCCGCAGGCCACCGTGAGCACCCGGCCACAGCGCATTCTGGATGCCGCAGCACTGACGCAGTCCGCCCCGGCCAGTCCCACCAACAAAGGCATGCTGATCCATCAAGTCGGGTGAGGAAGGTCCTGAAATGTGTTATTGATGTATTGCACAATGGCAGATCATTTCTTGGCAGGACTTCAGGTAACAAATAATCCGCAGTGAGAGAAAGAGGTAGGCTGCCATTGATGTGGAAATAAAAGTAGCAAAGTCTATCAAGTAGTGACAGGAGACCAGGGATCTGACTGCACACAGCGGAATGTAGATTGCAGGAAGTAAGTTACATACCCTGTTTCCCTGAAAATAAGACCTAGCGTAATTGTTGGTGATGGCTAAAATATAAGCCCTACCCCCCAAATAAGACCTACCCTGTTTCCCTGAAAATAAGCCCTACCCTGAAAATAAGACCTACAAGGACTTTAACTAGGGCTTATTTGGGGGGTAGGGCTTATATTGCAGCCATCACCGACATTTGCGCTAGGTCTTATTTTCGGAGAAACAGGGTAGTAGGTGAGGTTGAAAAAAGACACAAGTCCATCAAGTCCAACCTATGTGTGTGATTATATGTCAGTATTACATTGTATATCCCTGTATGTTGCGTTCGTTCAGGTGCTTATCTAATGGTTTTTTAAAACTAACGATGCTCCCCGCTGAGACCACTGCCTGTTGAAGAAAATTCCACATCCTTGCTGCTCTTACAGTAAAGAACCCTCTACGTAGTTTAAGGTTAAACCTTTTTTCTTCTAATTTTATTGAGTGGCCATGAGTCTTATTAAACTCCCTTCCGCAACAAAGTTTTATCCCTATTGTGGGGCCACCAGTATGGTATTTATAAATTGAAATCATATCCCCTCTCAAGCGTCTCTTCTCCAGAGAGAATAAGTTCAGTGCTCGCAACCTTTCCTCATAACTAAGATCCTCCAGACCCTTTATTAGCTTTGTTGCCCTTCTTTGTACTCGCTCCATTTCCAGTGCATTCTTCCTGAGGACTGGTGCCCAGAACTGGACAGCGTACTCCAGGTGCGGCCGGACCAGAGTCTTGTAGAGCGGGAGAATTATCGTTTTATCTCTGGAGTTGATCCCCTTTTTAATGCCAATATTCTGTTTGCTTTGTTAGCAGCTTGGCATTGCATGCTATTGCTGAGCCTATCATCTACTAGGACCCCCGGGTCCTTTTCCATCCTAGATCCCCCCAGAGGTTCTCCCCCCAGTGTATAGATTGCATTCAGATTTTTGCCACCCAAATGCATTATTTTACATTTTTCTGCATTAAACCTCATTTGCCATGTAGTTGCCCATCCCATGAATTTGTTCAGATCTTCTTGCAAGGTTTCCACATCCTGCGGGGAAGTTATTGACCTGCTTAGCTTAGTATAGTCTGCAAATACAGAGATTGAACTATTTACCCCATCCTCCAGGTCGTTTATGAACAAATTAAATAGGATTAGTCCTTGCACAGAACCCTGGGGAACCCCACTACCCACCCCTGACCATTCCAAGTACTCCCCATTTATCACCATCCTCTGAACTCGTCCTTGTAGCCAGTTTTCAATCCATGTACTCACCCTATGGTCCATGCCAACGGACCTTATTTTGTACAGTAAACGTTTATGGGGAACTGTGTCAAATGCTTTTGCAAAATCCAGATACACCACGTTTACGGGCCTTCCTTTATCTAGATGGCAACTCACCTCCTCATAGAAGGTTAATAGATTGGTTTGGCAAGAACGATTCTTCATGAATCCATGCTGATTACTGCTAATGATACCGTTCTCATTACTAAAATCTTGTATATAGTCCCTTATCATCCCCTCCAAGAGCTTGCATACTATTGATGTTAGGCTAACTGGTCTGTAATTCCCAGGGATGTATTTTGGGCCCTTTTTAAATATTGGTGCTACATTGGCCTTTCTCCAATCACCTGGTACCATTCCAGTCAGTAGACTGTCAGTAAAAGTCACTATAGTGAGTTCTCAGCACAACCTCAATGACTGCCATTTTTCTATCCTGGCTTCTAACAGACTGAAGATCTCTTTGGTCCAAATTCTTTTTGTAAATCAAATTATTTATTTTTTTTTTAAATATGAAGTGGATTTTTGGAACATCGGTGTCATAGAGCAGCCTTGATGAAGGGGGCGCTATAAACACTTCCAGACATTGGCTATATATTTCTATGAACTCCAGACTGGTCAGCTGGCTCTTGCCAGTGACAGTTCTCCAGTGTGGGGCTGAGCGCTCTCCCTATAGTGACTTTCATTTCAGTTTCTTACTGGCCTCAGTACTTTGAGTCATTAACTTCAGTGATATATAAAGTACTGAGCCCAGGGCAGATAGAGAGCATCTTTAAGTGGTTGTAACCCTATAGAAAAATGATTCTGTCCCTTTTAAGGCATGATGTATAGCCCAGTGCTTTTGCAATGTCATATGTTCCTTTTTCATGCTGTACCTGGTTAATCCTGCCTGTTCTTGTGTTCATCATGTAATCTGACCACGCTAATCATGGCTGCTAATCCCTGATAGGTGGTCAGATTACGTCCCTCTGTCATTCGTCTCTCTTCAGCGTGACTGTATCTACCCCCATCCAATTCCCCTCCCCCTCCCTGTCATTTCCATAGTCTGTGTGAGAACCCTTGACTGTGTAATACTTCTCCTTTGCAGCTGCTCCTCCCCTCCTCTTTAGTAAAGTGGTTGTAGAGTCAAATCTATTAAATACTTTTCTATTTTAGGTCTATATTAAATGCAGTATGTGTGTGTTTTTTTTTTTTTTATTATACTACTACATACCTTTTTTTGCAGCGTACTGCTGTGTGGTCACGTGTCCTCCCTCTGCTAGCTTGCAAACATCAGAAGGGAATCTTGGCCCCTCCCACTGTACTCCCTTAGATCAGGATGGAGAGCAGAGGGAGGACACCTGACTGCAGTGCTCTGCCAAAAAAAAAGAATGTAGCATTATCATTTAAAAAAAAAAACATACAAAAAGTAATAGCTGTGACTTTACAACCACTTTACCAACAGCTGCATTTGTTTTGGCTTCTTTAAAGTACCTGCCATTGATTTTCAGTGATCTGTGCAGAACATGTAGGATATACTTTTTTTTTTTTTTTTTTTTCCAAGTATAACTTTTGTCACTTTCGGTCTGTGATACGTTGCCTGTTGAAGAGAAAAGTGATAAAGTGCCGTTTGCTGTTCTTTTAGGGGGTCCCCTCCAACCCCAAGTACCAGCAGCTCCAGCCTTACCAACGACATGACAAAACCTCCTATCAACAGGGAGCTTCCTTCCAGCCGGCCAGCCAATGTGGGAACAGCTATGGGGGTCCAGTACACGCCCCATTCCCACCAGTTCCCTCGCACCCGCAAGATGTTCGACAAAGGCCCTGACCAGGTAAACTCTCCTGTAGTGGGATTTTCAGTGATCCATATTTAACCTGTGATGAGCAAATTGAATCACAAAAAAAAACTAAACACAAATTTCATAAAGCAGGATTGGTGGCAAAGCTTATTGTTGCATTTCTCCCCTCCTACTCCCAGCATGCCTCAGTTTTTTTTTTTGCTAGTGTCCTAGGAGGATGAATGGCTTTAGCTCTGCTACTGTGAAGACTAACCTATCATTGTTCTAGCGCAATGATGGCGAACCTTGGCACCCCAGATGTTTTGGAACTACATTTCCCATGATGCTCAGCTACACTGCAGAATGCATGAGCATCATGGGAAAAGTAGTTCCAAAACATCTGGGGGGACCAAGGTTCGCCATCACTGTTCTAGCGCTTTCTTCCCTTTCCCTTCAGTCTGGATTTGCAGCTTTCACTTGAACTAAAGTGCTGGACCACAGAATACGTTTATATTTAAAAAAAAAAAAAAAGGTCTGATCTGCATGGCCTTCAAGAGACCACGTGTCATCAGACCGACATGTAATCAGATTATCAGATGCTGCAAGGAACAGACAAAGCCTTCTCTCTCTTTGACTGTTAAAGCAGAACTTCCGGGCACAAATATTAATGCATCATTGTAAAGGTGCATGAACACCTTTAAGAAAAAAGTTCTTTCCATTGATTGCTATCTAGGCGGTGAGAAAATCACCCTTTCTGTAGTGGTTTACACCGCTTTTTCCCGAACTTCCATTACATAAGACTGGTGGCTGTTATAAAAAGGAGAAAGACTGGTGCTATGAAAGTCAGCTAAAACATTGTTTTATTATCGCATGTGAATAGCAGTCAAAAAGAAACCCAGCGCGTTTCGGCCATCAGGCCTTAAAAGAGAAGTATGGGTTTCCTTTTTTTTTTGCTTACATCTATTCTATGTGAGCTGCTGATATCTAAAAAAAATCTTTCCAGTCCTCTTGGAAGTGCCCCCATTCTGTTAAAATTGAGCTAAATACCTGTGGGAGGGTCTACAGACTTTCATACAGCGTCATACCGACAATGGTCTGGCTCTGGAGTCTGGATACACCCACTTTCCTGTAATTTTGCAGACTACACAAGAGCGTAGCTGCTCCCTCCTCCCTCCTTCTCTGCAGCCTGTTACGATAGTCATAAGAATCGGCAGAGATATCAGCACTTCAGTGACTGTAAGATAGAAGACACTGATAGTGCTGTGTATGTAAATATCCTCTACATTTTACTATCTACCAGAGTGAAAACAATATATTTTTAAAGCAGAATACACATATGGATGTGACAGCACACAGGCATCCCCATACTTCTCCTTTAATCATGAGCCATGATTAAGGCCTGACGGCCGAAATGCATTGGCTTTCTTTTTGACTGCTGTTCACATGCGATAAAACAATGTTTTAGCTGACTTTCATAGCACCCACCTTTCTCCTTTTTTGCGTGGACTATATGGCAGTTTACAGACACTTCACAGGCTGAATGCTGTGTTCTTGAGGCTCACCAGGCATTGCACAGGATGGTAGTAGCTCGGATGCACCTGTTCCTGGTGGCCGTTATGCTCTCTATCCCCCTGGCCACTGGTCTTGTAACTTCTTCGCTGTAGTACTTTTAAAGGTGTTGTAAACCATCAGGGTTTTTCACCTTAATGCATTCTATGCTGTAACAGTCAGGAAGTAGTAGGCGGCTCCTGATGGTCCTGAATCCAAGATGGCAGCAGGGGAAATGTCGGCTGCAGAGAAGACATGGCTGGACATTTGTTAATTATAGTCTTTAAACCTTTATTGTGGAGGCTGAACTAAATATGTGCATATCGGTGGAAGGTCCTCTTGAGGGCAGTTCTTCAGTCACCTTTCTACAAAAAACTGTATCTGCTGGCATGTAATAATTAGACACCTGTCCCGGGATCCAGAGCTGTCCTCACCTGGCTGGTTCCTTCACTGGGCTTCGGTCTCCAGCACATTAACTGTGGGCAGCTGCCTGGGACTGGTTGCGGCTTCACAGCCAGCTGCTCACTGCACAATTGCGACTCGCACTGAGCTGTTTGAAATGCCCCTCAGCCTTTTGGGATCTGTGATGTGTCCCAGAAGGCTGCGGGGGAAGGAGGAGGGCTATCTGAGTGGAAGTGGGTACCTGTCAAAACCAGGTACCTGCTCCCGCCCCCCCCTAAAACAATTTGCCAAATGTGAAACATTGAGTGGGGGTGTTGGGGAGGAAGAGTGGCGCTCCCCCTTTTGGGTGAAGTTCCTCTTTAAGGACACCTGCAGTTTTATCTTCATTATTCAGTATATTTCTTCATAGAGCAATCATGTGCAGAAACATACAGCAACCATCCTGAACCCCGCTCTGTGATGGGAATCCTCCGCTATGTTGTACAGTAATGGGTATATATTTGCATACATCACGCAGGCCTGACACCGGTGCATGTCACATTTCCTGCGCTCTGTCCTCTCCACCTCCTCCTCTTCTTCTTTGAGCCGCCTAGAAGCCGTCTGCTGCTCATAAATATTTAATCCGGTTTCAGCTGCTCGCTCGGTAATCCGCCGTTTGGAACGCTCACACTGTTGTTCTCCTGGCCCAGCTTACATAGAACAACATGTGCTTATTAAAAGGGCCAGGAAGGGGGTGGGAGGGAGCCTGGATGAGCCAGGAGGGGGGCAAGAGGGACCAGGATGGGGCAGGATGAGGCAGGAGGAACCAGGATGATGGGGGGGCAGCACCAAACCAACATTTATAGGTTATATATTTTCCTTGGCTGGTGTTGGGCCCTTTTTGGTATATCCAGAGGAGGAGGTGACTGCGGAGGAGGTATAGAGGATTCGCAAGACTCTCTGCAGATCCAGTCATATGCAGCCTTTTTGGAATGGTAACCTGTGGAATGTGTGTGCAAAGCATTATGTATCCAATAACGTATTGTGGTGATTTTTTTTTTTTTTGTTCAGTATAACAATGTAACAGAGAACATGGGGAACACAAACATGGCGGCTACTTGCCCGTATAAAAGGTATAAAAGCTGTTATGGGCAGTGAATGGGTTGGGGGGGGGTTGGTAATTCACAAAGTGCAAAGTACAATGTAAAGGTTCTCCATACCAATAAGCAGAAGGACCCGTCTATCTAATCCATGTCTAGTTTCACGTGTTGCTGTCCATGTAACACCTGTATGATGCACCAAAGGAGCGGGCTTTAACACTCGCATGTACAAACAAGGCCAAGGATAAATCCAAGGGAAAAACCAAGCTTAACTTACCGACCAGCCCGCAGACAACCAAGTAAACCTGTCTAACAGTATGCGTTAAAAGCAGGTGTTTAGTCTGCACACATTTGCAAACGCATGCGTAAGCCACAGAGCCTTGTCAAGGCCCCCCCCCCCCCGGTATCTGTGGTACCTAACACTAACTTATAAGTGTCCCCACAGTGGAGGCTCATGCATTCTGATGGATAGGTGAGAGCAGGTGGACTGAAGGGGAGCCACCCCTTAAAGGTACAGGGGCACACTGAACACCCAGCATATAGCACAAAGGCTGCAAAGGTGTCAGTGTGTTGCCTGACCAAAAAACACGATACAGATACAGAATCATCCATGGATGTCATCCTCTGGCACTGAGGGAGCTTACCCCAGTTTTCACAGAATCATCCATTGATGTCATCCTCTGGCACTGAGGGAGCTTAACCCAGTTTTCATAGAATCATCCATTGATTTCATCCTTTGGCTGTTAGGGAGCTTAGCCCATTTTTCCCAGAATCATCCATTGATCTCATCCTCTGGCACTGAGGGTGCTTAGCCCAGTTTTTACAGAATCATCCACTGATGTCATCCTCTGGCTGTGGGGGAGCTTAGCCCAGTTTTCATAGAATCATCCATTGATGTCATCCTCTGGCACTGAGGGAGCTTAGCCCAGTTTTCACAGAATCATCCATTGATGTCATCCTCTGGCACTGAGGGAGCTTAGTCCAGTTTTCACAGAATCATCCAGATGCAGCGCTCTCAGAAATAAACTTTTTAGTGAATCCTGAGTGTGTGACAGGAAATCCGAACACTCAGAAGAAAACCACAGAAATCATTCCAGCGACATTCCATGCGCAGCAAAATGAAGGAAATGATCCCCAGATCTGGGTGTTCTCTGTAATGGAGATAGGTTAATCATTTATACTGGGTTAAATGTCACCTGGATTCTGACTGGTTATGGGGGACAGTTGTACCGCCAATTCCTTTGTGTTTTTGGGATTTGAATGGCTGACCAATGTCTTTCTCCCCTCAGGCGGCTGAAGACGGAGAGGACGGGATCGTCCATAAAGGCTTCATCTCGGGCTCTCTGCAGACCGGCTTCTGTGACTGGAGTGCCAAGTACTTCGCCCAACCGGTTATGAAGGTATACCGGGTAAATCAACAGCTTTTATTTATTTAGTAGCTGAAGCAGATTTTGGGTCTAGTCAAAGGGGAACTCTGGTTACAGACAAAATTTATTTTCTACCAGCAGAGCTGTTTAAATTTAGAACCCGTCTGTTGTCCTGGGCTACGTTAGAGAGATTTCCCCTGACTTCCTATTATACTGAAAACGTTCTTCCAGACAGGAAGTGAGGGGAAATCTGCAACAGGGATACAGAAATAACAATCTGGGGAGTTTCCCTTCTCTACTAAAGAAAAGCTGTTATAATGTCGGTGTTGGGGAGTTCCTCTCACTTCTAGTAAAAGAAAAGAACAGAAAGTGAGGAGAAACCTTTCCAGAGAGCAGCAAAAACCAGGCAGGGGTTCTATCCTTTCCCTTCACTACTCAGTAGTAAGAAAATAAGTTGTGGCTGAACACACTTCAAAGGGTTCACTGTTAGAGAAAAATTAAAAGGTGAACTAACACCCCCACCCCCCCCCCACATATCCCCTGATGAGCAGTGCGTGCCCTCGCACTTACCTCTGTTGGTGGCGAGCTGTCAGTGCCCATTGTACTTACCTGTGTGGGTGATGAGCTTTCAGTGCCCCTTGTACTTGCCTCTGGAAGTGATGAGCTGTCCGTGTCCTCTGTACTTACCTCTGGGTGATGATTTCAGTGCCCCCTGTACTTACCTGTGTGGGGGATGAGCAGTCAGTGCCCCTGCAGCCGATGTAGTGCTCCAGGGATATAAAATCCCGACTCTTTTTTCTTTGCCGCGCTTCCAGGATGGATTAGAGTGATTCCGGCCTGTCAGCGTCGTCACAGAGCATCACTCTGATCCGCCCCGGGAGTCCTGCAGAGAGACAGAAGAGCCGGGATTTTAAATCCCTGGAGCGCTACACTGGCTGCGGGGGCACTGACTGCTCATCACCAACACAGGTAAGTACAGGGGGCACTGAAAACTCATCTCCCCCAGAGGTAAGTACAGCGGGGACTGGGGAAGGGGTTTTAGAACCCATCTGCAGCATTTATTTGCTTTGATGCCGCCACCTCGTTCTCGCCAACACTAAACGGGTCGGACCGCTCTGAACAGGTGATTTGAGATTTATTGAAAGATTTTAGAAAATGTATTTTTTTTCTTTGGGATAATTTGCATATAATCTAATGAGAGTTCCTGACACCCAGATAGGATCACATTTACTTGCCCCCCTGTGAGGGGATTATTTCCAGCTTTGATGACACGGCTCACGGAACCCCCAATGGGGATAGGCTGACCCCTAATGCCGCGTACACACGAGCGGACTTTTCGACCGGACTGGTCCGACGGTCTATCAGACGGACTTTCGGCGGACTTCCGAGGGACTTTCCGAACAAACGAACTTGCCTACACACGATCACACCAAAGTCCGACGGATTCGTACGTGATGGCGTACTACCGGACTAAAATAAGGAAGTTGATAGCCAGTAGCCAATAGCTGCCCTAGCATCGGTTTTCGTCCATCAGACTAGCATACAGATGAGCTGACTTTTCGATAGGAACTGGGTCCGGCGGAGTTCCGACGTAAAGATTTGAGACATGTTCCAAATCTAAAGTCCCTCAGATTTTCGACCGAAAAAGTCGGCTGCAGGTCCGATGAAGCCCACACACGGTCAAATTGTCCGTCGGACCAGTCCGGTCGAAAAGTCTGCTCGTGTGTACGTGGCATAACCCTTCCACACTCCACAACTAGAGTAAAAAAATGTTCTACTGTTCCTCGGAGCTTGTTTATTTCCGTACAGATGAACAATGCGTCCTCCCTGCGATTGGCTCTTAGGAACCTCTCTTAACTTGCAGAAACCTTTAATGACAGCTATAGAGTTTGTACAAAGTCTGAGTCTACCTTCATTTCAGTTATTGTGTTGCAGCAGTTGGAAGATGTAGACATACACTTTTTTATAATGGGAACCCCCCCCCCCCCCCCGGGAGCTGAACATAAGAAATGAGGATGTGTCCCAGGGAACAGAACCTGGAAAATGGTTACTCTTCTCCTGAATTCCTTCTTCCTGTACCCTAGGCACTTCTGTGCTGTAGACTCATAGCTCCATATCTGCAGTATGAGATCATCTCAGGCACTGTGCCTTTCGACTGCTGGTCTCCCCAGATTTTGGAATGAGGTTTGTTGAAGTTATTGCTGTTCTCTTTGCTGGAAAGGAAGCTTTGCACTAAGGACCTGCTGTGCCAGGATCTCCTTGCTTTACCGTTTTCTTTTTCTGCTTCCTCCACCTGTTACCCCACCAGTCGGGGGGGGGGGGGGGGGTGGTCTGACACGAGGAAGCAAAGTCCTGCCTCTACCATGTGCAGGAACAATGCATAGGAAGTCAGTATTGAGGAAAACTCAGTGGCAAGGAGACCGCAGGGAACACTGGTGATGAGTTCTTCAGTTGTCCTCTGCTCAGCTTCCACCCCACCCCTCTGTCTAAAGGTTTCTCTGATGGGCTAAACAAGTCCCACCAGTTCCTATGAGATGTACAAGTGTCACAGAATAAACCAAAAACTTCCTTTAATTCCCCTGACTGAGCCCATTCCTCCTCCATTGGTGTCTCACACGCTCCCCGTTACAGACACTGCAGCTCACAGTGTGAGGGTTGTCCATTCAGAAAGCAGTGGGCGGGACTAGGTGTGGCCAGGTGCCGATTGATAAGCTGAATCAGCAGTGACAATGCTCATGGCCTCACCCCTTACAACATCTCATCCTACTTTTGTTGCAATCAGGCACCACCCACATGAGAGTGACAACTCTGCTGTGAATTCAGAAGCAGTGCAGCATTGTCACCCTATCCTAGGAATCTACTTTATAATTTATTACTGCGGAACACATTTATTTCATTAGCGGCGATATTTTTACTTTAATGTGGAGAAGCCGATTCTGCTGCCTGTTCCCCAGTGTGTTGCGTTAATGTGTCTCCTCTGTTTCTTCCCAGATGGCTGATGAACACGACTTTGAGAGCCAAGTCCGCCAAGAGCGAGAGTGGAGGTTCCTTCGCAACGCCAAGGTCCGGAGACAAGCGCAGAGCCTCATACAGAAAGGTGAGAGCCGCACAAACATGGCCGCTGGGTGATGGGAAGCGATGACTTCTCCAGTGTCCTCCTGCGCCCCGCTCCTCTGCGGGTCTCCAAATAAAATTAGAAACTGCAGAGATAACACTGGGGGATTTGAATGGGACATTATAGAGCAGGCATCACTATATAGTACACCACGGTCCAGATCCCAACCCTAAACACTCTCCATCCAGACCACTGCGGTCCCGCCATTTAGCAGCCGATTCCTCCTCCCTGCCTCCGCTGCTGTGACTATCACAGCAGAGTGGAGAGAGGGAAGCAGAATGGTTCTCCACACAGAGCGGGAGGCAAAGCAGCAGCATGGATGGATGACAAGAGTGAGAGCTGCTGGAATTAACTCTTCATATTAACAAGCTGGGGGAATTGGTTGTTAGGATGCAGGGCAGTCCTAGCTACCAATCCCCAGCTTGGTTTTATGAAGTTACCTCCAGCTGCTCCCGCTCCTATCATCCATCCAGTGCTGATGTGAGTCCCACTCTGTGTACTCGAGTAAAGGGGCGGAGGACACTCTCTCGTCCTGTGATGTGAAGGGAAGGCAACTCTGCACAGGGCTGTGATGTGAAGGGGAGGCAGATCTGTAGGGAGCTGTGATGTGAAGGGGCAGAGCTGCAGGAGACTGTAATGTAAAGGATGGGGCCGAGCTTCAAGAGACTGTAATGTAAAGGAGGGGGCAGAGCTGCAGCGGGCTGTGATGTAAAGGGGGCAGAGCTGCAGGGGGCTGTGATGTGAAGGGGAGGCAGAGCTGCAGGGGGCTGTGATGTGAAGGGGAAGGAGATCTGCAGGGGGCTGTGATGTGAAGGGGAAGGAGATCTGCAGGGGGCTGTGATGTGAAGGGAATGCAAATCTGCACCCGCTTGTCTCTCTCTACGTGCTCCCCCCACCCTTTGCCCCCTGCTACCCTTGTTTCTTTTCTGAACGGTGGTGCGGGGTTACACTGGCGGGATGACATTTCTTCTTCCTGTGTGGGAATATCGGTTTTGAATTGTATTAGCGAGGCGCCTGTCCTGCCAAGCAAGATGTGAATGTGATCTGACGAGTGTCCAGCCAGTGATCGATATCCAGCCTGCAGCAGCTCGGCTCTGTAATATGTTGGAGAGGAAGGCCGGTATCTGGTCTGTCAGGCGCTGAAGGATCCCAGGAGGAAACCCGAGCGCCGGCCTCACTGCCTGAAGAATATCTCCAGCAAGATTCACAGATTGCACCGATTGTGGTCAGACCGCACCGGGTGTCTGGGGATGTCACTGCTATTGGTTGCCTCTCGGTGTGAACTCTGACTGGGTGACATGGGGTTTGCCAAAACATTGCAGCCACTTCCTGTCTCCATACATTCCACCAATGGCTGCCCGGACGGCTGCCACTAGAGAATATGTCCCCATTGAAGGTTACTCTCTGTTTCTTGTTCTGGTGGCAACTTAATATTTTTCATTTTCCCATCACTTTCTGTCCATCTGATAGCAATCACAGAGTAAATCCTCTCCTCCATCTTGTGTTCCTCTCAGGTGTCACCAGATTAGACGATCAGATATTTATTAACCGCAATCCCGGTGTTCCCTCCGTTGTGAAGTTTCACCCCCTTCACCTCCTGCATCGCCGTCGCTGACAAGGACAGCATCTGGTAAGCCAGCGTTGCCTATAGTATTATAATACTACTCCTCCTATAATAACATAATGGTCCTTCTCCTATAATAATAGAATAGTCGTCCTCCTATAATAATATATTGGGTCCCCCTCCTATAATAATAATCCTCCTCCTATAATGATATAATAATCCTCCTATAGCAATATAATAATCTTCCTCCTATAATAATCCTCATTTAATAATAATTCTCCTCCTATAATAATCATCTTCCTATAATCTAATACTACTCCTCTTCCTATAATCTAATACTACTCCTCCTCCTATAATATAATTTTCCTCCTCTTATTATAAATAATGATGTCAAAATAACGCATGCAGACATGGATACATGGGGATGTAATATAAAGTTTATATTGCAGTATAATGAACGATGGAATTCGATATTTCTCCAGATTTATGACATAAATTAAATATTTCTACATAACGTTACAAAGTGTCACCTGAGTGTAAAATCCCGGCGTTCCTCCGCGCTCAGGCGGGGTGTATAGCCTGCCATTCATTGGCTGTATGTTGTACTCGGATACACTCCAATGCTTCTTCGTGTCGGTGTAAACGCATGTGTGATTTGTACGCACGGCACATGCAAGTTTATGCCAATCTGTGAAAGAATCTGCTTATATCTGAGTACAAGTGTGTACAGCCATTTACTTCTATGGCCACCTGTACACTCCCCTCCCCCCCGCAGCTCCCAGAGTATGGAAGAACGTCGGGATGTTATGCTATGTGTGTATTTTTCCAGGAGTAAAGCTTTATAACAAAAAAAAAAATATCTGGAGTTGGGCTTTATCTCCATTTACCAAAGTGACCAAAAAATAAACCCCAGTCAGGATGATGTCACTGATCTGGGAATGACACCTTGGATCAGACGCTCACCTGGAGTTATCTTGTTTTCTGTGGTGCAGCTTCTGGGATTGGGAGAAAGGAGAGAAGCTGGACTACTTCCACAACGGGAACCCGCGCTACACCCGCATCACTGCCATGGAGTACCTGAACGGCCAAGACTGCTCTCTGCTGCTCACCGCTACAGGTAGGTGGTACCAGATCATAGGGCACTGCTGGGGAAGGGTGCAGGAACACGGGCCCACAGCTATATTGGAGGACCTGTCACCAGAACAAAACTACCTGTAACAGTTGAAACCACAATCCCTGGATTTCATAAAGACCGGTGCAAAGGGGATGTGAAAGTGTCTCTCGTGTTCTAAAAGTGGTGCAGTGTGCGCCAAATCTGTCCAACCCATCTATGCAGTGTGCGCCCAATCTATGGACCGGTCTATGCAGTGTGCGCGAAATCCATGGATCCGTCTATGCCGCGTGCACGGAATTCGTGGACCCGTCTATGCAGTGTGCATTTAGTCCATGGACCCATCTATGCAGTGTGCATGGAGTCCATGCACCCGTCTCTGCGGTGTGCGCAAAATATATGGACCCGTCTATGCGGTGTGCGCGGAATCCATGGACCTGTCTATGCGGTGTGCGCGGAATCCATAGACCCGTCTATGCGGTGTGCGCGGAATCCGTGGACCCGTCTATGCGGTGTGCGCGGAATCCGTGGACCCGTCTATGCGGTGTGCGCGGAATCCATGGACCCGTCTATGCGGTGTGCGCGGAATCCATAGACCCGTCTATGCGGTGTGCGCGGATTCCGTGGACCCGTCTATGCGGCGTGCGCGGAATCCGTGGACCGTCTATGCGGCGGGCGCGGAATCCGTGGACCCGTCTATGCGGCGGGCGCGGAATCCGTGGACCCGTCTATGCGGCGGGCGCGGAATCCCGTGGACCCGTCTATGCGGCGGGCGCGGAATCCGTGGACCCGTCTATGCGGCGGGCGCGGAATCCGTGGACCCGTCTATGCGGCGTGCGCGGAATCCGTGGACCCGTCTATGCGGCGTGCGCGGAATCCGTGGACCCGTCTATGCGGCGTGCGCGGAATCCATGGACCCGTCTATGCGGCGTGCGCGGAATCCATGGACCTGTCTCCGCACTTTCTGTGCCACCTTTATAACTGTCATATAGGAAGCTGCTCCAACTCCTCGGCTATGAGAAGCTGGTTATTGTGATATCATAGCATGTCATACTGAGGAGGAACACCATCTCAGACCCGTCTATGCGGTGTGCGCGGAATCCATGGGCCGTCTATGCGGTGTGCGCGGAATCCATGGGCCGTCTATGCGGTGGGCGCGGAATCAATGGACCCGTCTATGCAGTGTGCGCGGAATCCATGGACCCGTCTATGCGGCGTGCGCGGAATCCATGGACCCGTCTATGCGGCGTGCGCGGAATCCATGGACCCGTCTATGCGGCGTGCGCGGAATCCATGGACCCGTCTATGCGGCGTGCGTGGAATCCATGGACCCGTCTATGCGGCGTGCGCGGAATCCATGGACCCGTCTATGCGGCGTGCGCGGAATCCATGGACCCGTCTATGCGGTGTGCGCGGAATCCATGGACCCGTCTATGCGGCGTGCGCGGAATCCATGGACCCGTCTATGCGGCGTGCGCGGAATCCATGGACCCGTCTATGCGGCGTGCGCGGAATCCATGGACCCGTCTATGCGGCGTGCGCGGAATCCATGGACCTGTCTCCGCACTTTCTGTGCCACCTTATAACTGTCATATAGGAAGCTGCTCCAACTCCTCGGCTATGAGAAGCTGGTTATTGTGATATCATAGCATGTCATACTGAGGAGGAACACCATCTCAGACCCGTCTATGCGGTGTGCGCGGAATCCATGGGCCGTCTATGCGGTGTGCGCGGAATCCATGGGCCGTCTATGCGGTGGGCGCGGAATCAATGGACCCGTCTATGCAGTGTGCGCGGAATCCATGGACCCGTCTATGCGGCGTGCGCGGAATCCATGGACCCGTCTATGCGGCGTGCGCGGAATCCATGGACCCGTCTATGCGGCGTGCGCGGAATCCATGGACCCGTCTATGCGGCGTGCGTGGAATCCATGGACCCGTCTATGCGGCGTGCGCGGAATCCATGGACCCGTCTATGCGGCGTGCGCGGAATCCATGGACCCGTCTATGCGGTGTGCGCGGAATCCATGGACCCGTCTATGCGGCGTGCGCGGAATCCATGGACCCGTCTATGCGGCGTGCGCGGAATCCATGGACCCGTCTATGCGGCGTGCGCGGAATCCATGGACCCGTCTATGCGGCGTGCGCGGAATCCATGGACCTGTCTCCGCACTTTCTGTGCCACCTTATAACTGTCATATAGGAAGCTGCTCCAACTCCTCGGCTATGAGAAGCTGG
>JBBHAA010003708.1:87500-210486 GCA_037953035.1 Aquarana catesbeiana | reverse complement strand
CATTTCCTGGTGGCTGCATGTTTGATAATCGCTCCAGAATGTTCTGTGTTAATTTTTTATTTTTTTTTTCATTTCTTATTTACTTTTTTTAGTTATTTATTTTTTGTTTCAGTTGTTGTGGCTGATTTTTTTTTTCTTTTGGCACAGACAACAGAACTAAAAATTGGAACGTTTTATTTATTTATTTTACTTTTTTTAATTTTTTTTTGTTTCAGTTGTTACGGCTGTTTTTTTTTTTTTTTTTTTTTTCCTTTGGCACAGACAACAGAACAAAAAATTGGAACCTCCTTTTTTTTTTAATTTTTTTTTTTACTAATGAGTATTGTTGAGATCTGGGCAAATAAGGGTGTAAAAAATAAAATATAATAATAATAATAAAATCTAGTACTATAATAAGAATTATTGTTAGATTTTAATAATACAATAACAATAATCAAATAATATAATTTCATGTAATCTAATATTAATAAGATAAAAAATATATAAAAATAATAATATAATAATAGTAGTAATAATTCAAAAATATATATTTATTGGTTTCATTGTTGTCAGTGGGAGGAATAGTGTCCCATCATTGGTATCAGTGGGAGGAATAGTGTCCCATCATTGGTGTCAGTGGGAGGAATAGTGCCCCATCATTGGTATCAGTGGGAGGAATAGTGCCCCATCATTGGTGTCAGTGGGAGGAATAGTGCCCCATCATTGGTGTCAGTGAGAGGAATAGTGCCCCATCATTGAATGAATGAATGACTTGTATAGCGCTGCAAATGCGAACTGAATCGCCTCAAGGCGCTTGTTCCGTCCTGTGTTGTCCAGCTTCTTAGAAGAGGAAGGTCTTGAGATTTTTTCTGACGGCCTGATGGTTTTCTTCCATGCAGATGTTAGTGGGTAGAGCGTTCCATAGCCGTGGTCCTTGGACTGCGAATCTTCATTCTCCCTTTGATTTGTAGCGGGACTTGGGAATGAGGAGGAGGTTTTGGATAGTTGATCGGAGACTTCGATTAGGTGTGTAGTGTTTTATTTTCTCGCATAGGTATTGTGGAGCGTTTCCTTGTGTGCATTTGTCGGTGAGGCAGAGGGTCTTGAATGTGATCTCATCCTTTACGATTAGCCAGTGTAGGCTCCTCAGGGATGGGGAGATGGATTCCCAGGGTTTTTTTTGCTGTTACTAGTCTTGCTGCCGTGTTTTGGATGACTTGTAGGCATGCAATCTGGTATTTAGGTAGTCCTATGTAGAGGGAGGTTGCGTAGTCGAGTCGGGAATTGATGATCGTTCCAACTACTGCTGCTTTCTCCTCTTCTGGAATGAAGGGGATGAGTCTACGTAGCAGGCGGAGAAGATGGTGAGATCCACTGACTACTGATCCTATTTGTGCATCCATCGACATCTCTGAGTCAAAGATGACTCCGAGACTTTTGGCTTTGGTGCTTGCGGAGATTGTCTGTCCAAGGATGGTGGGTGGTGTCCATGGGGTCTTAGTTTTTGTGTTTCGGTTTGCTTGGAGGAGAAGAAGCTCTGTTTTGCATCCATTGAGTTTCAGGAGCTCGTGGTCATCCAGTCATCTATCAGTGTTAGGCATTTTTCTAGTCCTTGATATTGGTCTTTTTGTCCAGGGATGCGAAAGTAGAGTTGAGTGTCATCGGCGTATGAGTGGAAGCATAGGTCCGATTTTCTGATGATATTGAGGAGTGGACAGATGTAGATGTTGAAGAGCACGGGTGATGAGGGTGATCCTTGAGGGACTCCCATAAGAAATTGCGCGCTTTTCAGATGTGAAGGCTCCTAGTTTTACTGTCTGAGAACGATTTTCTAAGAAGGATGCGAACCAAGGTAGATCTGCCTCTGACTCCTGCTACTTCTGTGAGGCGGATGAGTAGGGAATTGTGGTCCATTGTGTCGAACACTGCACTGAGGTCCAGTAGTACCAGGAGACTTGATTCTCCGTCATCTGCTGCTTCAAGGGCGTCGTCCCATATTTTGAGAAGTGCCGTTTCTGAGCTATGGCCTGGGCGGAAGCCTGATTGAAGTGGGTCCAAGAGTTTGTGTGTGTCCAGATGGAGCTGTAGCTGTTGTACTACTGCTTTCTCCATAATCTTGGAGATAGTGGTAAGGCTTGTTACCAGTCTGCGGTAGATAGGGTCTTTGGGGTTGAGGTTGGGTTTCTTTAGGAGGGGTTTAACTATGCCTTGCTTTAGGGCGATCGGAACACTCCCTTCTTTGAACGACTGATTGATGAGATGTGTTATAGTAGGAGCCAAGATGTCGGAACATTCTTTCAGGAGTTTTGTGGTAATGATGTCATTAGGTGATGTGCTGTCTCGGAGGCTTCTGATGATGTTTTTGGTGGTGATAGGGATCTGCGAAAAATGTGGTACTTGAGTGATGTTCGTATCGATTTCCTCTTTTTGCTTTAGTTGAATGAGGCTGGTCGTTTCTTTTTTTCTCTTGAATTATTTTCCGAATGTTGTCGATTTTGTCGATAAAAAAATCTGATAACTCATTGCAGAATTCCTGATTTTCATTTGCCGGAGGCTCTAGGCAGGTAGGGTTCATAGTTTGAGCGACTAGTTTGAAAAGTTCACGGGGGCGGATTACGGCTTTTGAGATGGTGTTGAGAAATGTTCTTTTTTTTGCTGTGAAGATTGCTTTGTGATATTTCTTGGTAAGTGTTTTGTAGTTTGTGTGGTTTTCCTTTTGTAGAGTTTCTTCTCCAGGCTCTTTCAGCTCTTCTGCGTTCCTGCTTCAGTAAAGTAAGAGTGCCATTAAACCATCCAGCGTTTTTATTGCAGATGAGTGCTCTACGTTTCGGAGCGACTGAGTCTGCTGTTTGTAGTTATGCCATGTTTAAGGAGTTGAGTGTTTGTTCTGTTGAGTGGGTTAAATTTAGCATTGCTATTTTGTTTGATAATGTGCTTTTAAAGAGTTCCGAGTGTAGTTTTTTCTGAGATCTGGTCCAGTGTGTTGCTATTGAGTGTTTCGTTTTTTGTAGGGTGGTGTTGCTAGTGATTTTAAATTCGATAGCGTGGTGGTCCGTCCAAGGTAGCGGTATGTTGATGTCCATGTTTTGTTTGAAGATGAGGTCCAGAATGTGTCCTGAACCATGCGTGGGAGCATTTATCAGTTGCTGAAGACCTAGTTCTTCCAGTTGGTTGATGCAGGCGATGGGGTCTTGGGTGGAGTTTGGCCAGAGGTTGAAATCCCCGAGTACCAGCAGGTTTTTGGTTTTCAGGGTGTGTATCGAAATGAATTCGGTGAAGGGTATAAGGAAATTTGTCTTCGGTCCTGGTGGTCTGTAGCATAGAAGTATATGTATCATTGGTATCAGTGGGAGGAATAGTGTCCCATCATTGGTGTCAGTGGGAGAAATAGTGTCCCATCATTGGTGTCAGTGGGAGGAATAGTGTCCCATCATTGGTGTCAGTGGGAGGAATAGTACTCCAATGACCAGATACAGGCAAGCAAAGGGCCACATCTGGTCACCACTGGTGTGGATGGAGGAGTCTTCAGCCAGCTTGAATGTTGGTCTGAGTTGTTTTTCGCATTGTTGAAGTAAATGTGATGGAACCGTCCAAGACGGATGTGGATTTTTGTCCGTTTTGTGAGATTCTATGTAGATGTTGGTGTATGAATAGCCAGAATTTTTTATTAAGGTTTGTCTAGAGTAGAGAAGGGTTAACCCCCACCCACCCTGTCCCTCAGGGGTACTTCCCTTCCCTTCCCTTCCTGTCCTAGAGACACAAAAAAGTTTGAAAAAAAACCTCCCCATAGTGAGTGAAATCCTCCTCCTTGGACAATCGTTATTGAAACATTTGTCCCCTTCTATACTCCCCACTGCCTCCAAAATGTCGGATTTTCCTTCATTGTTTGTCTTGGTGGGGATGGTCACCAGGAGAAATAGACGAGTGAATCTCCCCAGCGGGGGACACGGACAGCAATAAAAACCCGATCGATGATCTAATCCTCCACCACTCTAATTAAAAACTTTTTACATTACCATAACATTGGGAGAGGGATGATAAAGTTGAATTCCATGATAAGTTAATATTGTCTAAATCTATCGGTCATGTGTATTCTTCTTGAACCTCGGTGATCTTTGTGTATTTCTTCCAGATCTGTGCAGTAATCCAGTGTGAGACTTCCTGTAATAAAGACCGATCACTGCTGATCTCTCTCTCCTTGTGCAAGGTGACTGGTCTTGTCTCCACCCCCTTCCTCTAGTTTTCTGTAGCAGGTGGAGCCTGCTGGGCCCTTCCTATAACTCTACTTTCTCCATGTACAGAGTGGCTGGTCTCGTCCGCGCCCCCCTCCCGTCATTATCTGCAGGCAGCCTGTAAGCAGGCTACTGGTCCGCTTCGACAGCTCTGCACGCTCACTTTTGTGAGGGGTGACTGGTCTTGTCTCCGCCCCCTCCTGTAGGTTTCTGTGGGTGGAGCTTGCTAGACCCCCTCCCACAGCACTGCTCTCTCCTTTTGCAGGGTGACTGGTCTTGTCTCCTCCTCCTATAGTGTTCTGCATGCAACCTGTAGCAGGTGGATCCTACTGGCTTAATGCCAGTGGCATTTCCAGGGCTTCCCAATTATGTGATCACATGATCATGAATCTATCCTACCAGTTCTCAATCTTCTATATCAGTGCGGTAACAGTCCTGGGGGGGGCCATGATTACACACTCCCGGGCCAATACATTAGCAGGCTGTATCCACCTATGTAGCAACACAGGATAAAGCCCATCTCCGAGCTGCCACATATATAAGTATGGGCATCAGTAAGAGGTTAATGTAGTGTATAGCTAAGGGAAGAAGTTAATTTATAAATGAAGGATGTAAAGCAGTATTTGCAGCTTCATCCACACTGAAGCCACTGTTGGCGCACCAACGATTGGGCACTTATTCCTCCCACTAACACCAAAAAAAAATAAATGGAGAATCTGAAAAGGAGTTTGCCATTAAAAGTGCCCAACTGGACACCCAGTAGAGCAATTGGAAAACGGACAAGAACAGGATTGGGTGGTTCAAACCAGGTGGCAACCCCATAGGCCAGGGTTTCTCAATCAGGGTTTCCTCCAGAGGTTGCTAGGGGTTCCTGCCTCTCAGATAAGTTCCCACTGACACCATTGATCTTTTTTTGCCATCTATAAAGGAGGTAATTCTTCCCAATGACTACAAGTGTAAAGACATTCTTCCCACTGATCATCACACCAACGTATCATAACTTGAAGGTATGGTCATTTTTGGCAGGGGGTTCCTGAGACCAGAAAGTAATTTTAAGGGTTCCTCTGTATTGGAAAGGCCATACCTGCAGAGTTCAGGGCAGGAAAGAATATACAGAGATAGAGGTGTGTGTGTGTGTGTGTGTGGGGGGGGGGGGGGGGGTGGTAGATTAACAGTGTTTTGCTGTGTTGGGAACAGGGTTCATTAAGGCTCGATTCACACCTATGCATGTTGCTTTTGAGCGTTTTTGGAGGTTTTTTTTTCATGCTTGGCACGTTTTTGAGCAGCGTTTTTGTAGCGTTTTTGCCGCGATTTGCGTTTTGCGTTTTTTTTTTTTTTTTCATTTTTTTTTACAAAAACGCACCAAAAACGCTGCAAAAACGCTGCAAAAAACGGTGCACTTGCGTTTTTGATGCTTGTCCATTGAAATCCATTACATGCAAAACGCTGCTTTTTGCATGAAAAAAAGTCCCCGACCCTTTCCAAAAACGCAGAGATACAAAAAAAGCATTGATGTGAACATGTTCCATAGGAACCCATGTTAAAAAATTCCCATGCATTTCTGCAAAATGCAAAATGCATCAAAAAACGCGCTAGTGTGAATGGAGCCTAAAAGGGGACGGGGGCCTGAAACAGGAGAGTGGATACTGGTTTCAGCAAGTCTGGGTGGAAAGGATATTCGAGCAGGCAAAAGGAATCTGAGGAGTACAAATTAGAGATGGGGGTTCAGATGTTGAAACAGAAAATATGGGGGGGGGGTTTACCCGAAACCTTGCACAACCACTGTTGAGAGGAATGAATAGATACCTATGGGGCAAAGATTGTAGGTGTGATGCGATTAAGACTGGGGAATGCTGCCAGAGGGGTGTGCATAGAAGATTTGACCCAATAGTGCCGGAGATGGATTTGTGGAGCAACACCTAAATGCTAAGAAAGTTGGATATTACTTTTTGGGTACAGAAGTTGCAGGACGTGAGAAATATGGAGCTGGGGACAGGCTTTGCAGGCAATTTTTAACAGAATGAAGTGGAGAAAAGGTAAATAGGTGATGATAAAGCATGCAAAGGGTGCTATATGGCAAAAAGATTGGATGGAACATCTATAAAACCGAGGTGGGGTTCACAAAGTGGTCTTGAACAGAGAAAGACAGAGTTTAGATGAGGAAGAAACCCTGATGAGCACAAGCTGAAGGAATTTAGTAGGGGAGAACACACATCAGCGGTGGGTATACAGGCCAAAGTACAGTTTGCCTTCATCGGTGGAGGGAGTTGAATGGCAGGATCGGGGGTAGGTTGTGTAAGCTCAGAGGACGTTCGCTGAGGAAATAAGATAGTTATGAGTTGAGGATCTGTTAAGTATGACGACCGCAGTAAACAGTATTACATGCAGAGATTTTGGAGCAGAAGTGGACACTTCAGTGGACCCAAAAATTGGGGGAGAAAAGTGTAGAGTCTTTTAAGTGATGGTGGAAACCAGAAACAAGCAAAAGCCACTTTATTATTATGTATTACTTTATAATATTATAATACTTTATGTATTATATGTGTGTTTAAGCACTTGCATAATATTCTAAACCTATGAGATTCTTGCACTCTTTCTTTATAATTTACCTTTTTTTTTTTTTTGTTTGTTTTTTTTTTTAAGCCTGTGTCCAGATCTTGGGGCAAGAAATGCAGTAAAGGAAAGACCACCCTACCCCTATATTCCTGCTGGGATCAGGACTTTAGAAATCAAACAAGACTCCCTTTATATCGAGAGGTACGTTCAGACCTATGCTGAAGATTTATGTATTCGTTTGCATATCTTCCCTCTCAAAACCATAAATCAGTAAAAAGGTGAAGCACGGCCCTTCCCCTCAGCACTTGAGATGAGCTTGGGCGTCCTCCGAACTCATCTCTATCTGAACTTCCACTTTTCCCTATTTTGTAGTCCACAGGATCTCTACTCATAATGTTCTGGAACGCATATTCTGTGAAATTCTGGGCCATGTGGATCTTTGTTGACTGTGTATGTTAATGTGGTATTTCCTCCCTCCAATCCCTGGCAGCCAAACCTGTAGGCAGCTGCTGAGTAGAGATGAGCTCCAAACCCATTTCTATCTGAATTTCCAAATTGTGCTTTTTTTCTAGTCTAGTCAGCTGCAGGCCAGGTCATTCCCCATCCAGCAGGACATGTAATCGAAGGAACGGGATTGCTGCTGACATCAGTGCTCTTATATGGTGGGCAGATGTTGGTATATTTAGTCCATGTCATTGACAATGTAAGGGCATTGACAATACCAGCATCCCTCCCCTTTGATTATGTGTGCTGAAGGGGTTTGGAGAATGACCCAACCTGCAGTTGCTTTGACTAGAATAGTGTTCTCTAAACTTTGGTTCGGGGCCCAATGCAACCCTTTGCTTGTCTTTATCCAGCCCTTGGGGCACTATTCCTTCCACTGATACCAACAATGGGGCACTACTTCTGCCATTGGCTCAAATGATGGGTCACTATTCCTCCCACTGATACCAACAATGCATTGTTTATTCCCCACTGATGACAAGACAATTGCTACTGCCAATGGTCACAGTCAGGCCCCCCTACAGTCTGAAGGGCAGGAAATTGCCCCTTTGTTTAAAAAGTTTGGAGACTCCTATACAAGAATGTACCACAAAGAGGTAATTAAGATAGAAATGAGTTTGGAGGACACCTGAGCTTATCTCTACTAAACAATACACAGCAGCAGACTACAGCTTTGGCTGCTGGGGATTCAAAGGAAATACCACATTATCATACACAGTTAACAAAGGTCTAAATGTCCCTGAGGTTCACAGAATATGTATTGTAGAATGGATGCTTAGATGTGTTATCCATGGGTCGTGATAGAGGGAAACCAGAAGAAAATAATTAACAGGGTAGGTGGGGAAGACACGGGCACAGTGCTGTAGGCCCAGGCCAGCGGCAAGGTGTGGCTGCATACAATAGAAGTAGGATAAATTTTGGCTCTGAGTGGTTGACCATGCTGAAAGTCTCAACCACTCCATGATATTGAAACCACCCCTCCCATACACAGTCAACAAAGGTCCACATGTCCCAGAGGTTTACAGAATATGTATTCCAGAATGGATGGGTAGGTGCTGTGTTCAAAGGTTTTAGATAAAGAGGAAAATGGGAAGGAAATGAGCAACAGGTAAGAGAGGAAGAGGTAGTGAAGACACAGGCATGGTGCTGTAGGCCCACCTCAGCAGCAAGGTGTAGCTTCACACAATAGAAGTGGGATAACTTTGGTTCTGAGTGGTTGACAATGTTGAAGGTCTCAACCACTCACAATATCGACCCCATACAGTCAACAAAGGTCCACAGAATATGTATTCCAGAACAGATGGGTAGGTCCTGTGTCCAAGGATTCAGATAAAGAGGAAAAAGGCAAGCAAAGGGTTTCTCAACCAGGGTTCTGTGGGACTGTAGGGTTCATTGAGCAATTACTGCTTCTCAGATAAGTTGCCACTCATACCATTAAAATTTTTAGCTATCTGTAAGAGGGGGGAATTCTTTCCAATGACCACAAGTGCAAGGAACATTCTTCCCACTGACCCTCACACTAGCTTTTTCAAGGGTTGAAAAGGTTTTGAAAGGTAGGTAGGTAAGACATGGGCAAGGTGCTGTAGGCCCAGGCCAGTGGAAAGGTGTGACTGCACACATCAGTTGGACAACTTTTGGCTCTGAGTGGCTGACAATGCTGAAGATCTCAACCACTCCATATCACCCCCCCCCCCCCCCAAGGTGTAGCTGCACACAATAGAATTGGGATTACTTTGGTTCTGAGTGGTTGACAATGTTGAAGGTCTCAACCATTCATATCTACCCAATACACAGTTAACAAAGGTCCCCGTAATAAGTATTTCAGAACAGATGGGTAGGTCCTGTGTTCAATGGCTGAGGAAGCAAATGAGCAACAGAGTAGAGGAAGGGTAGGTAGGAAAGACATGAGCTGTAGGTCCACCCCATCAGCAAAGCATGGCTGCATACAGTAGAAATGAGACAGTGATTGTTCATTGCTAAAACTCAACCACTCCATGATATCACCCCCTTTTTGCATTATGTGGATTTCAAGAACCCCCCCCCCTTATTTAGGAAAGAGAGAGGCTTTGATTAACAGAATCCAAGGACCCCTATCTGTGTTTAAATAATCTTGGGAATTGTGGAGATATGTTCTTAGGATCTCCATTCTCATAAGAGGACGAAGCTCCTGAACCCAGTCCTTAATGTGCGAAGCTAAGGAGGATCCCCAATGTCCTGATATAATGGTATGCATTGCTAGGAGGAAGAAGCGGTAGCGGTCGACCCGGGGGGGGGGGGGGGGTGCAACGGGGCAGTTGCCCCCTCCGAGAAATTAGTGCAATGAACAGGCCAGTCAGGGCCCAGGGACGAGTGTGCGGTCGGGCCAGTCAGCGGGAGTAGGCAGGTAAGTGAGCTCCTAGCGTGGGGGGTGCCGTGGCCCCGGGAGTGACATTTAGGGGGGCGCCAGTATGTGTCACTGGCTGCCTCCTCCTAATTTTATCTTCCTGTGTCCCCGGCCGCCATGTTCAGTGTCCGGCGCCCTGTAATTGGGCATATGGGGGTCACGTGAGTCTAGAGCTGGCCTGTCCGTGATTGCTCCTGAAGTCCCGCCTCCGCACATGACCCCCATACACCCAATCACAGAGCGCTGCGCCGGACACTGAACATGGCAGCTACAGCGCGGGGGAGAGAAGCATTGTGAGCTGCCGCTGTCTTCTCCTCCTCCGGACTGTCAGACCAGGCAGACACGAAGGTGAGTGAGACTCCCTCGTGACAGTCCTGTTACTGGCACGGGGGGAGAGAGAAAAAGTAAGTTAGTGTAGTATGGGGGTTGTAGTATGGGGGTCAGTTAGTGTAGCATGGAGGTCAGTTAGTGTATTTTCTGCCAGTGCCCCTCCCGAGACTAGGCTCTGGATCCGCCCCTGGGTCGACCTTTAACACTTAATTAGAAGCGGGCAGAATAGAGAGCCGTGGAGATTTGGACACAGATGTTCCCCTATTATATTCGGAATAAACCTTTAGCACATAAGAACACCATAAGTAAAGATTATATATCAGGGTTTATCAACCAGGGTTCCTCCAGAGGTTGCTAGGGGTTCCTTGAGCAATTTCTGCCTCTCAGATAGCTACAAAGATCAATGGTAACTTATCTGTAAGAGGGTAATTATGGTCATTTTTAGCAGGGGTCCACTCATACCGGAATGATATTTCAAGGGTTCCTCTATGTTCGAAAAGGTCTGTAATATCCTCCAAGTCAGCCTTTCTCAACCTTCTTTTTAGGAACACTTGAAATAAAATTTCCATTCTGAGGGAATTGCTAAAAATAATTCATTGTTGGTCATTGAGAAGCAATGCCCCTTACATTGGTAGTAAGAGGAATGCCCCCCCTCATTACATTAGTGGTCAGAATACCACACTTCCAGACAGCCAAAAAGATCTCTGATGTCATAATGCTGGCTCTGCCAAGTGGTGTTGGTCACATCACTATTCAGGCTCCATCAGATGGGGAGGTCAAGGAACCCTGGTTAAAGAATGGTTGTTCTAAGCATTCCCAATTATACAATAGAAATGAGTCATCACTCAAAATATAGGACAAAACATTTTATTCTGTTATTAGTTTAATATCGTACATCCTTCATAAATGTATTTATCAATTTTACAGTTTTTCGTACTTCATTTTAAAAGGTATACTTGTGTCGCCTACATCATTTTCTAGGGCAGAAGGCCTGCTACCTCCGCTGCCAGACCAGACGTCTTCTATACATGGCTGTGTCTTCTGGCAGTAAAAGAGTTTTTTTTTTTTTTTTTTTTTAATCTGTAAATGAGGTAACATTTCACAGTACAATTTTCTTCAAGTTTTTTGTTTAAATAACTAAATTCTTTTTTCTGTGTTTTTTTTTCTGTTAAAATAAAAAAAGTAGGAAAAAGGGGTCTTTACAAAGGAAATCCCACAATCAAAGAAAATAAGTTCCATTTTTCTGACATTCCAAACGGTCCTGCCCGATGAGTTTGTTAAAAAAAGGAGTAATGGGGAACTGGATATGCTGGAAATTTCATAACTGGTAAGAGGACCATCCTTTTAGGGATACCTGAAAAGACAAGAGACTCGGGTAAGTGTTCTTTTTACATTCTATGTAATACAGGAACAGATATGTGCTGACAATTTACTCTGTACAGCAATGGTCTTCAAACTATGGCCCTTTGCTTGCTTTTATCTGGCCCTTGGGGCATAATTCCCCCCCCCCCCACTGACACCAATGGTAGGGCACAATTCCTCCCATTGGAAAGGGCACAATTGATGGGACACAATTTCTCCCAATGAAACCAATTCCTATCAATGATGGGACACAATGACAGGACACAATTTCTCCCAATGACACCAATGATGGGACACAATCCCCCCACAATGAAACCGATGATGGGGCACAATCCCCCCCCTCCCAATGAAACCAATGATGGGGCACAATTCCTCCCAATGATTGCAAACAATTCCTCCCCAATGAAATCGATGACAGGGCACAATTTCTCCTACGGACACCAAAAATGGGACAAAATTCCTATCAATGATGGGACACAATTTCTACCAATGACACTAATGATGGGGCACAATCCCTCCCCTCCCAATGAAACCAATGATGGGGCACAATTCCTCCCAATGATTGCAAACAATTCCTCCCCAATGAAATCGATGACAGGGCACAATTTCTCCTACGGACACCAAAAATGGGACAAAATTCCTATCAATGATGGGACACAATTTCTACCAATGACACCAACAATGGGGCCCAATGTTGGGACACTATTCTTCCCCAATGATGGGAAACAATTCCTCCCCAATAAAACCGATGATGGGACACAATGTCTCTCAATGAAACAAATGATGGGAAACCATTCCTCCCAATGACACCAACAATGGGGCCCAATGATGCGACAATTCCTCCCAATGATGGGACACTATTCCCCCCCCAATGAAGGGAAACAATTCCTCCCCAATGAAACCGATGATGGGACACAATTTCTCCTATTGACACCAACAATGGGACAAAATTCCTATCAATGATGGGACACAATTTCTACCAATGACACCAACAATGGGGCCCAATGATGGGGCACAATTCCTCCCCAATGAAACCAATGACAGGACACGATTTCTAAAAACGACATCAATGATGGGACACAATCCCCCCACAATGAAACCAATTATGGGGCACAATCCCCCCCCCCCCCAATGAAACCAATGATGGGGCACAGTTCCTCCCCAATGATGGGAAACAATTCCTCCCCAATGAAATCAATGACAGGGCACAATTTCTCCTACTGACACCAACAATGGGACAAAATTCCTCTCAATGATGGGACACAATTTCTACCAATGACACCAACAATGGGGCCCAATGTTGGGACACTATTCCCCCCAATGAAGGGAAACAATTCCTCCCCAATAAAACTGATGATGGGACAACAATGTCTCTCAATGAAACAAATGATGGGAAACCATTCCTCCCAATGACACCAACAATGGGGCCCAATGATGCGACAATTCCTCCCAATGATGGGACACTATCCACCCCCAATGAACGGAAACAATTCCTCCCCAATGAAACCGATGATGGGACACAATTTCTCCCAATGGGGCCCAATGATGGGACACTATTCCCTCCAAATGAAGGGACACAATTCCTCCCCAATGAAACCGATGATGGGGCACAATTTCTCTCAATGGAACCAATGATGGGAAACAATTCCTCCCAATGACACCAATGATGGGAAACAATTCCTCCCAATGACACCAATGATGGGGCATTGTTTTTTTTTCCCCCACCAATGTCAGGACCTTTTCTACTCCCAATGGCCACAGTCCAGCCCTCCTAAAGTCTGAAGGACAGTAAACTGACCCTTTGTTTAGAAAGTTTGGAGACCAAATAAAATGAACCTCTTACATTTCAAAAGGTCAAAAAAAGCGATTGTACAGTATAACAGTTATACCCTTCCTAGAGAGATCAGATTCCCCCTGTGTATGTGTAGGGGCATCAGTTACCTTCAACCGGTTGCTCTGGTGACAACTCTAACATTTTGGATTTCCTCTCACCAAAGGGGGGGGGTTGGGGGTTGGAAGATACTGAAATGCTGGTTTACACAAAAGAAAAAGGCATTTGAAATCTTTTTTTCAGCACCCTACAAATTGAAGCCAAACTCTGGGCACAAGAAAGATCGACCTGTGTAGTGCCCTCCCCATGATCTGGATTCAAAAATACTTTTGCCGCACCCTCCTCCTACTACTGTAAGTTTTAAATGCTCTTTTTTTTTTCCTGGGTGTAATGTTTACCTTATTCCTCACTCCAGTTAGGTCCTTCTAGCAGTGTGACGGATCCCATGAAACCTCCCTCTAAGGTTCTCCTGGCCAAGGTCACAATCCTGCCTCCTCCACGTAGGGTCCATAGCCCTACATTGTATACAATCATGCTGAAGGACAGCGCCGAAGCAGGGATAAGGTGAGTAATGCAGCCTTCTCACAACCCCTCCCCCCTCTAGACATAGACATTTTACCCTTGCAGTGCAGAGGAGACCTACTGCATGAGTATTTTTCTCTTCCAGCCTTTAAAGCCGATCTCCAGGTTTCATTTAACTTTAAATAGATCATCCGGGCCAAGCTGGCTCAAACAGTTTACTGGCCTAAGAGGTGTGCTTGTATTACCTGTACAATGCATCCGGAAAGTATTCACAGCGCTTCGCTTTTTCCACATTTTTGTTATGTTACAGCCTTATTCCAAAACTGATTAAATTAATTATTTTCCTCAAAATTCTACAAATACCCCATAATGACAACATGAAAGACGTTTGTTTGAAATCTTTGCAAATTGATTAAGAAAAAAAAAAATCTGATGTACATGGGAGGAGCCTGTGATACTTCTGTACATGGGAGGAGCCTGTGATACTTCTGTACATGGGAGGAGCCTGTGATACTTATGGACATGGGAGGAGCCCGTGATACTTATGGACATGGGAGGAGCCTGTGATACTTATGGACATGGGAGGAGCCTGTGATACTTATGGACATGGGAGGAGCCTGTGATACTTATGGACAGGGGAGGAGCCTGTGATTCTTATGGACAGGGGAGGAGCCCGTGATACTTATGGACATGGGAGGAGCCTGTGATACTTATGGACATGGGAGGAGCCTGTGATACTTATGTACATGGGAGGAGCCTGTGATACTTATGTACATGGGAGGAGCCCGTGATACTTATGGACATGGGAGGAGCCTGTGATACTTATGGACATGGGAGGAGCCTGTGATACTTATGGACATGGGAGGAGCCCGTGATACTTATGGACATGGGAGGAGCCTGTGATACTTATGGACATGGGAGGAGCCTGTGATACTTATGGACATGGGAGGAGCCTGTGATACTTAACTACTTCCCTACCCGCCCATAGTAATATGGCGCCCGCAGGAGGGATCTCCCATCCTGTGCACAGCGTCATATGACGTCCTGGGCTTCCTGGCCGCCTAGGGGGCGCGCGTGTCCGGCGGCCGCGATGTCCGCCGGGCACCTGCGATTGCCCGTTAACCGAGCAGGACCGTGGATCTGTGTGTGTCTGAGGGTTGAACTGACAGATCGTCTGTTCATACAGAGTATGAACAGCGATCTGTTAGTTTCCCTGCACAGTCCCCTCCCCCCTTCAGTTAGAACACACAATAGGACACACATTAACCCCTTGATCGCCCCCTAGTGGTTAACCCCCTTCACTGCCAGTGACCTTTTTACAGTAATCAATGCTTTTTAATCGCACTGATCGCTGTATTAATGCCAGTGGTCCCAAAAAAGGTGTCAAAATTGTCCGACGTGTCCGCCATAATGCCGCAGTCACGATAAAAATCTCTGATCGCCGCCATTACTAGTAAAAAAAAAAAAAAAAAAAAAGAATAAAAATGCCATAAATCTATCCCCTATTTTGTAGACGCTATAACTTTTGCGCAAACCAATCAATATGCTCTTATTGCGATTTTTTTTTTTTTTTTAACCAAAAATATGTATCGTCCTAAACTGAGGGAAAAAAAATTTTTAAATATATTTTTTGGGGGTATTTATTATAGCAAAAAGTAAAAAATATTGCTTTTTTTGCAAAATTGACGCTTTTTCTTTTGTTTTATAGCGCAAAATAATAAAAACCGCAGGAGGCGATCAAATACCACCAAAAGAAAGCTCTTTTTGTGGGGAAAAAAGGACGTCAATTTTGTTTAGGAGCCACGTCCGCGCAATTGTCAGTTAAAGCGACGCAGTGCCGAATCGCAAAAGGTGCTCCGGTCTTTGGCCAGCCGGAAGGTATGGGGGCTGAAGTGGTTAATAAATTTGCAAAGATTTTAAACAAACTTCTCTCACGTTGTCATTATGGGGGATGGTTTGTGGAGTTTTGAGGAAAATCATGAATTTAATCCATTTTAGATTAAGTCTGTAACATAACAAAATGTGGAAGAAGTGAAGCACTGTGAATACTGTCTGGATGCTCTGTATGTAGCCTCAGCCTCATATAGTATACAGCGCTGTGTTCTAGTAACAGGATGAGAACTTCCCGCCCCACTCCCGGAAAGAAGATCGAGTCGGGCTGAGCACTGCTTAGCCATTTAGAGGACGCTTTGTATTCTATGATTGGATACAAAACTTCCTCCTATTGGCTGAGGTGGAATTGGTGACCTCATCAGCCAATGAGGGGAAGCTTTATATTCATTCCTAGAATACAAAGCTCCCTGTGAATGGCTGAGGCTGCTCGGCCTAACTTAATTTTTTTTTTTTTTCCGGGAGTGAAATGGGAAGTCTTAGTACTACCTCCGGAGCACAGCGATGTATAGATGAGGCTACATACAAGGAATACAGCCGCCACAACTGTTAGTGCAGGAAATAGTTTGGTCCAGCTTGGTCCGAACTATTTCAAAGTCAAATGAAACCTGAAGATTCAGCTTTAAAGCCCAACTCTGGGCTGGAAGAAGGAAAAAAATACTCATGCAATGGGTCTCCCCCCTGCACGGGTAAAATGTCTATGGCTAGAGCGGGGGAGGTGAGAAGGCTGCATCACTTACCTTATATCCCTTCATCGGCGCTGTCCTCCAGCATCATCATCATGATGCACTGCAGGGGTAGTTTTTCCTTTTTTCCTTGTGCCTGGAATTTAGTTTTAATTTATAGGTGAAGTCAGGGTGCTGAAAAAAAGATTTCAAACACCTTTTTTCTTTTAAACCAATATTTCAGTACCTTGCTGGTCAGTTTAAAAAAAAAAAAAAAAGTAAAATTGGGCTTAAATATACAGTACTGTGCAAAAGTCTTAGGCAGGTGTGATGCTAATGCTGTAAATGAAGAAAGCTTTCAGAGATCGAAGTGTTAATATTTTATTTTTTTATCAATGAACAAGATGGAAAGTAAATGAAGAGAAGAGAAATCCAGTCCATATTTGGGGTGTGACCCCCCCCCCCCCCCATTTTCCCTTCTTCTAGGTAGACTTGCACACAGTTGGTGAAGGGACTCGGCAGGTAGGTTGTTCTCTGTACATCTTGGAGAACTAAGCACAGATCTTCTGTGGATGTCGGCTGCCTCCAATCCTTCTGTCTCTTCATGTCATCCCAGACGGACTCCATGATGGTGAGATCAGGGCTCTGTGGGGGGCCAAACCATCTCTACCAGGACTCCTTGTTTTACTTTACACTGAAGATAGTTCTTGATGACATTGGCTGGATGTTGGGGTGGTTTTCCTGCTGGGGTATACATTTGGGGCCAATCACACGCCTTCCTGATGGTATTGCATGATGGAGAAGTATCTGCCTATTTCTAAGCATTGAGGACACCATTGATTCTGACCAAATCTCCAACTTTATTTACAGAATTGCCGTCCCAAATTTCCAAGGAACCTCCACCATGCTTCACAGTTTCCTGCAGACACTCATTATATTACTCTCCAGCCCTTCCCCCCCAGCAAACTGACTTCTGCTGCAGCCAAAAATTTCACATTTTGATTCGTCAGTCCAGAGCAGAGACTCAATTTTCTGCACCCCAGTTTCCTGCATAGGACAAGGCTAAGCGACTCAACTATGCATGAAAACAGAAACTGGGGTGCAGAAAAATGACAGCCGGTGCTCTGGACTGACGAGTCAAAATGTGAAATATTTGGCTGTAGCAGAAGGCAGTTTGCTGGAGGAAGGGCTGGATAGCAGTACAATAATGAGTGTGTGCAGCCAACTGTGAAGCATGGTGGAGGTTCCTTGCAAGTTTGGGGCTGCATTTCTGCAGATGAAGTTGGAGATTTGGTCAGGATTAATGGTGTCCCCAATGCTGAGAGATACAGGCAGATACTTCATCATGCCATACCATCAGGGAGGCGTGTTATTGGCCCCAAATTTATTCTGCAGCAGGACAACCACCCCAAACATACAGCCAATGTCATCAAGCACTATCTTCAGTGTAAAGAAGAGCAGTCCTGGAAGTGATGGTTTGGCCCCCCACAGAGCCCTGATCTCACCATCATGGAGCCCATCTGGGATGACATCAAGAGACACAAGGATTGGAGGCAGCCGTCATCCACAGAAGATCTGTGCTTAGTTCTCCAAGATGTACAGAGGACAACCTACCTGCCGAGTTCCTTCACAAACTGTATGCAAGTTTACCTAGAAGGGAAAAAAATGAATGATAACACAAACTTTTCTTTCACTCATGGTCAGTGTTTGGCTGAAGCCATTTATTATCAATCAACTGTGTTTACTCTTTTTACATCATAATCACAACAGAAACTACCCAAATGACCCCGATGAAAAGGTTTACATACCCCAGTTCTTAATACCGTGTATTGCCCCCTTTAACATCAATGACAGCTTGAAGTCTTTTGTGATATTTGTAGATGAGGCTCTTTATCTTCTCAGATGGTAAAGCTGCCCATTCCTCTTGGCACAAAGCCTCCAGTTCCTGTAAATTCTTGGGCTGTCTTGCATGAATTGCAAATAATTTGAGATCTCCCCAGAGTGGCTCAAAGATATTGAGGTCAGGAGACTGAGATGGCCACTCCAGAACCTTCACTTTATTCTGCTGTAGCCAATGACAGGTGGACTTGGCCTTGTGTTTTGGATCATTGTCATGTTGGAATGTCCAAGTACGTCCCATGCGCAGTTTCCTGACTGATGAATGCAAATGTTCCTCCAGTATTTTTTGATAACATACTGCATTCATCTTGCCAACAATTTTGACCAAATTTCCTGTGCCGTTGTAGCTCACACATCCCCAAAACATCAGCGATCCACCTCCGTGTTTCACAGTAGGGATGGTGGACCTTTCATCATAGGCCTTGTTGACTTCTCTCCAAATGAATATGGTTGTGGCCAAAAAGCTCAATTTTGGTCTCATCACTTCAAATGACTTTGTGCCAGAAGGTTTGAGGCTCGTCTCTGTGCTGTTTGGTGTATTGTAAGCGGGATACTTTGTGGCATTTGCGTAGTAATGGCTTTCTTCTGGGGACTCGACCATGCAGCCCATCTTTCTTCAAGTGCCTCCTTATTGTGCATCTTGAAACAGCCACACCACATGTTTTCAGAGAGTCCTGTATTTCACCTGAAGTTATTTGTGGGTTTTTCTTTGCATGCAGAACAATTTTTCTGGCAGTTGTGGCTGAAATTTTAGTTGGTCTACCTGACCGTGGTTTTTTTTTTTTTTTTTAACAGAACCCCTCATTTTCCACTTCTTTATTAGAATTTGAACACTGTTGATTGGCATTCTCAATTCCTTGGATATCTTTTTATATCCCTTTTCCTGCAAGATCCTTTGACAATTCTTTTGCTTTTCCCATGATTTAGAATCCAGAAACATCAGTGCAGTACTGGATGAAAGATGCAAGGGTCTGTCAGGAGTCCAGAAACTCATTGACCTTTTATACACATATACTAATTACAACAGATTACAGGTGAGGATGGTTACCTTTAATAGCCATTCAAACCCCTTTGTGTCAAATTGTATGCATGTTATCAGGCCAAAATCACCAGGGTATGTAAACTTTTGATCAGGGTCATTTGGGTAGTTTCTGTTGTGATGATGTAAAAAAGAGTAAGCACAGTTGATCTATAATAAATGGCTTCAGCCAAACACTAACCATGAGTGAAAGAAAAATTGGTGTGTTATCGTTCATATTCTCTGAAAAATGGCCAAGAAATCAAATTCTGCCAGGGTATGTAAACTTATGAGCATAACTCTGTGTGCGTGTGTAATAAATATATATATATATATATATATATATATATATATATATATATATATATATATATATATATATATATATATATATATATATATATATATATATATATATATATATATATATATATATATATACACACACACACACACATACACACTCACAAAAGTGAGTACACCCCTCACAGTTTTAGTAAATCTTTTCTTCTATCTTTTCATGTGACAACACTGAAGAAATGACACTTGTCTACAATGTAAAGTAGTGAGTGTACAGCTTGTATAACAGTGAAAAATTTGCTGTCCCCTCAAAATAACTCAACACACAGCCATTAATGTCTAAACCGCTGGCAACAAAAGTCAGTACACCCCTAAGTGAAAATGTCCAAATTGGGCCCAATTAGCCATTTTCCCTCCCCGGTGTCATGTGACTCGTTAGTGTTACAAGGTCTCAGGTGTGAATGGGGAGCAGGTGTGTTAAATTTGGAGTTATCGCTCTCACTCTCTCATACTGGTCACTGGAAGTTCTACATGGCAAAGAACTCTCTGAGGATCTGAAAAAAAAAGAATTGTTGCTCTACATAAAGATGGCCTAGATTATAAGAAGATTGCCAAGACCCTGAAACTGAGCTGCAGCACGGTGGCCAAGACCATACAGCAGTATAACAGGACAGGTTCCACTCAGAACAGGCCTCGCCATGGTCCACCAAAGAGGTTGAGGTCACGTGCTCAGCGTCATATCCAGAGGTTGTCTTTGGGAAATAGACGTATGAGTGCTGCCAGCATTGCTGCAGAGGTTGGGGGGGTCAGCCTGTCAGTGCTCAGACCATACGCCGCACACTGTATCAAATTGGTCTGCATGGCTGTCATCCCAGAAGGAAGCCTCTTCTAAAGATGATGCACAAGAAAGCCTGCAAACAGTTTGCTGAAGACAAGCAGACTAAGGACATGGATTACTGGAACCATGTCCTGTGGTCTGATGAGACCAAGATAAACGTATTTGGTTCAGATGGTGACAAGCGTGTGTGGGGGCAACCAGGTGAGGAGGACAAAGACAAGTGTGTCTTGTCTACAGTCAAGCATGGTGGTGGGAGTGTCATGGTCTGGGGCTGCATGAGTGCTGCCTGGACTGGGGAGCTACAGATCATTGAGGGAACCATGAATGCCAACATGTACTGTGACCTACTGAAGCAGAGCATGATCCCCTCCCTTCAGAGACTGGGCCGCAGGGCAGTATTCCAACATGATAACCACCCCAAACACACCTGCAAGACCACCACTGTCTTGCTAAAGAAGCTGAGGGTAAAGGTGATGGACTGGCCAAGCATGTCTCCAGACCTAAACCCTATTGATCATCTGTGGGACATCCTCAAACGGAAGGTGGAGGAGCGCAAGGTCTCTAACATCCACCAGCTCCGTGATGTGGTCATGGAGGAGTGGAAGAGGACTCCAGTGACAACCTGTGAAGCTCTAGTGAACTCCATGCCCAAGAGGGTTAAGGCAGTGCTGGAAAATAATGGTGACCACACAAAATATTGACACTTTGGGCCCTATTTGGACATTTTCACTTAGGGGTGTACTGACTTTTGTTGCCAGCGGTTTAGACATTAATGGCTGTGTGTTGAGTTATTTTGAGGGGACAGCAAATTTACACTGTTATACAAGCTGTACACTCACTACTTTACATTGTAGACAAGTGTCATTTCTTCAGTGTTGTCACATGAAAAGATAGAAGAAAAGATTTACCAAAATGTGAGGGGGGTGTACTTACTTTTGTGGGATACTGTATATAGGATGTTAACAATAACCAATCAAGATTAAAAAACATCCTGTGTATCCCACTTTGGTATCTCCGGTAATTAAGTGATCAACAAATGCTAAATCGCTCATTACTCATAAAATTTAAGAAAAAATATATGTATATTATAGACAACAACAATGTACATACTTCTACAATACACATAGAACTGTTAAATTGTATATTAACAATTAGATACCTACAAAATAGTTTAATCACTTCAATACCAGTCACTCCCCGCCCCCTTCCTGCCCAGGCCAACTTTCTGCGCTCTTTTTAAATGACAATTGCGCGATAATACAACACTGTACCCAAACAAATTTTTTATCATTTTGTTCCCACAAATAGAGCTTTCTTTTGGTGGTATTTGGGGTTTTTGTTTTTTTGCTAAACAAAAAAAAAAAAAAAAAAACAAAAACAAAAAAAACAAAACAAAAAAAAAAAAAAAGGTTTTTCTTCGTTTCTGTTATAAAATTTTGTAAAGTTTTCTCCTTCACTAATGGGCACTGATAAGGCAGCACTGATGGGCACTCTTGGGTGGCACTGATGGGCATCACCGTAAAGGAGGCACTGGCAGGCATTAGTGATGGGCACTGATTGGCGTAATTTGTGGGCACTGTGTGGCATCCCTGGTGGCCATGGGTGGCATACCTGGTGGTCCTATGCGGGCATTCTAGGGAGGAGGTGGGGGGGGGGGGCGGTCCGATCAGTGCTGACTGAAAAACTAACAGGTGGATCTGATTGGAATGGCATGTGAAAGGGGCTTAACACTTCTATCCACCATGACCTGCAAGAGATGCTGAATGAGTGATGTCTAGGGATGCACAGATACTAGTATCCGTACCGATACCAAGCATTTGCACGAGTATCGGTACTCGTGCAAATGCTCCGATGCCTGGTCCTCAAAGATCAGCAGGAGGGCTGGGGAGCCACACAGGTGATCGGTGCGGCGGTGGGGGCAGTTACAAGCACCGATCTCCCTGTATAGCTTTTCTGCCAGCTGCTTCTCCTTCTCTACCACCTGTAGCTGTCAGCTGCTTTATTAAAAGTTATACAGGGAGATCGGTGCTTGTAACTGCCCCCACCGCCGCACCGATCACCCCCGACTGTCCTCCGGTGTCCTCGTCACTCTCAGCTCCCCCGGTCCTCCTCCCTCTCTCTGGGTCCCCAGCTCCCCGTGTCCTTCCTCCCTCTCAGCAGTGTCCTCCTCTCTCTGTGCTCCCCTGGTCCTCTGTGTCCCCCTCTGGTGTCCGCCTCCCTATTTCCAGGTCCCCAACTCCCTGTGTCCTTCTCCCTCTCAGCTCCCCCGGTCCTCCCATGTCCTCCTCCTTCTCCCCATGTCCTCCTCTCTCTCAGCGGTGTCCTCCTCCTTCTCTGTTCCCCTGGTCCTCTGTGTCCCCCTCTGGTGTCTGCCTCCCTCTTTCCAGGCCCCCAGCTCCCTGTGTCCTTCTCCCTCTCAGCTCCCCCGGTCCTCCCCCTTCTCTCCGGCTCCCAATGTCCTCCTCTCAGCAGTGTCCTCCTCGTTCTCTGTTCCCCTGGTCCTCCGTGTCTTCCTCCAGTGTCGTCCTCCCTCTTTCCAGATACCCGTGTCCTCCTCCCTTCTTTGCTCCCCTGGTCCTTCTCCCTCTATCCAGGTCTCCAGCTCCCCAGGTCCCCCCCTCCCCCTCAGTGCTCTCCTCCCTCTCTCTGGCTCCCCGGGTCCTCCTCCTAGTCCCCCCCCCCCTGTCCTGGATCTGTCAAGATAGAGAGCGGAGGAAGGAGCTGGTAAATCTGTCATTTACTGGCTCCTTCCTTTTCTGAATGAACAGAGTCAGTGATCACCAACTGCCCATAACTGAGCATCGTAATCGGTGTTTATGAATAGAGAGGAGCCTCCGTCTCCTCTCCATTCATCTTCAGTGCAGCTGAGGCTGCCGAGAAAGGAATTGGGGAATCTGTGTCCTCAGACCCTTTCCCTGTCTCAAGGTAGTATTGAAATTAAAAATCCAATAGACCTTTTTTTTTTTTGCAGAGCATTCTGAATTTAATCGCCACCTCTCTTGGGCAAGACTGTCCGTTCTACCTCCCTGTATACACAGGCTTGAGACATCCTTATTATGACATTAGTTTCAATGCTTAACAACATTAGTCAAATGATTCTTGTGTATATCATGAAGATGACCAAGCAACTGGACTCTCAATCTGTGGATCATCCGACCCACATATTGTATAGAGCAGTGATGGTGAACCTTGGCACCCCCCAGATGTTTTGGAACTACATTACCCATGATGCTCATGCACTCGGCAATGTAGTTGAGCATCATGGGAGATGTAGTTCCAAAACACCTGGTGGGTGCCAAGGTTCCCCATCACTGGACTAGAGCATAATTCACAGGTAATAATATATACTAAATACTTGGAGTTACAAATAAAACAACAGGATCTTATGATCGTTATTAGTAGCTGTGGAGTGAATCACCTCTTTTAATATGTGGGCAACACGGACATCCACCTCCTCCACATCGAAAAGACCCCCTAAACTGCAACCAATGTGAAGACTGTTTACTTGTATATAGGCTAGGAGACAGGGTTCTACCCGAAGTAGGGGCTCTACAAGAGACCTCTTTAATCCCTTTAGAAAAAATTTGTGCATAGATGGGATCATTATATAGGAATGGGAGATATTTCTCAATGGTTAGCTCAATCTTGCCAAACTCAATACTCAAAGGGGTCGAAAAAACGGGACATCTTTAGACCTAAAGTTGTATTTCTTTTTATTTTTACTTTTTATTATCCCTGAGTAAATCCCCACCTTACAGTGTCGTTGCCAATATTGCTTGACTGATTCAAGATAGATTCCGAATAACCCCTCGTTTCTAAACTGTTATTTTATACTTACTACTTCTGTCTGGAACGCTAACTCCTCGCTACATATATGTTTGAGTTGCCCTACTGGTATACCTTTGATAGTATGTCGAGGAAGAAATTGCCCTACCGGTATACCTTTGATAGTATGTCGAGGAAGAAATTGCCCTAACGGTATACTTTTGATAGTATGTCCAGGAAGAAATTGCCCTACCGGTATACCTTTGATAGTATGTCGAGGAAGAAATTGCCCTAACGGTATACCTTTGATAGTATGTCCAGGAAGAAATTGCCCTACCGGTATACCTTTGATAGTATGTCCAGGAAGAAATTACCCTACCGGTATACCTTTGATAGTATGTCCAGGAAGAAATTGCCCTACCGGTATACCTTTGATAGTATGTCCAGGAAGAAATTGCCCTACCGGTATACCTTTGATAGTATGTCCAGGATGTCCGGAATCTGCTCTCAGCAGGGTTATTTCCTGCCAATGGTTTTCTGTACAACCTAGACACAAATCCTATTTGCCCTCACCTGCCAAAATTACATCCAGAAAATCCACGGACCCAGAATCCATACGACCTGTAAACCGCAGGTTGAGGTTATTATCATTAGGAGAAGAAAGCCAATCACCTAAACTACCCACCTCCTCTGTGCACACAAAAAAGCAGGTCGTCTATGTAGCGACTAAAAAAATGTTATCACAGAACGATGGGGACAACTAGCCCCCCAAAAAAAGTGGGACTTCTCCCACCATCCCATGTACATTTTTTTTTTTTTTTTTTTTTTGTGAATTTCAGCATGAAACTTGCAGTTGTGTACATACCATAAGCCGGCGCTGCGGTACTGTATCCATACGGAGCTGCATATCCTGGAAATAAAACATTAGAAAAGTCTGATTATAGATTGAGGTGGCATCCTACAGTATGAAAAAGGCAGCAAAGGAAACACAATGACACCCTTTCTAGACTCGCCATTTTCAGGGCCATCATTAGATGGATAGCGGAGGACCTCAAAATGAAGTCAATGAGCATAGCCATCAAGTAGAAAGGGTTATTTTCGTGTCTGGGAGGGTTCTCGTTTCTTCAGGTCATGGTGTACTTGGAGTAGGTAGTCACATTCAACTGGACTTGTTCTGCATCATTGAAGACGTTTCCCAGCTTATCCCTCAGTTCTAATGAACGTCAGACACGTTCGTCAACTGATCTTCTAGCTATGAATTGCTCTGATGGGATCCTAAAGAAGTGGCTTGGATAATCTGCCAATGTCTTCAACATTACAGAAGAAGTCCAGTTGAATGTGAATAACGACTTCTAAACAACATTTGTGGTTTTATGTATGTAAAATGTTTGAGATTTTAGGAATTAACTTGATTTCTCGCATATACGGTATTGTATGTAGGAAGCCTGACTTCCCAATCAGTTAGGGTCTCTTATGCTTTGTGCTCTGTGGTTGGATCACTCTTCATGGAGCATTTGATAGGTGTTGAGAAGACATCATTGTTGCCTCCTCACTCCTTCCTTTAACCCATACATACCTGCACCACAACCATGTGCATTGCCTGCAGAGATGCTGCAGCACGGCCCCATTCAGTTGAATAGGTCATGTTCAGTGGGTGGCACTGCCCACCGAACACAACAGGGATAGGAAGGGGGATCATTTTTGCCAGGCAGCAATGTATCATGGCATTTGCACACCCCGCTCACTGCCTTTGCAGCTTAAAAGGGAAGCGGTGATATATTACTTTTATCCCATCACTTGTCTTATATATGGTAATATTAATTCTATCCTGTCACACATCTTCTATAATAGACTAGTGGTTCTCAACCACCTGCTCAAGGCCTATAGCCAGGCCATGGTCTCCCCCCTTCTGGGTATACTGCTAGCTGGCACTCCCCCCACAGTGCCCCCTAAGATTATTTGGTCCCCACAGTCCCCCTCTGAGAGCCTTCAGTTCCAACAGTGCCTGCCAACCTCCCACAGTGCTGCCTAAAGTGCCTGCCAACCTCCCACAGTGCCCACCCCAGCTCCCTAAGAGTCTTTAGTCCCCACAGTACCCGACAACCTCCCACAGTGCCCCCCCCCAGCTCACCAAGAGTCTTTAGTCCCCACAGTACCTGCAGAGCCTTCAGTCCCCAAAGTGCCCCCCCAAGAGTATTTGGTCCCCACAGTGCCCCCTGAGAGCCCTCAGTTCCAACAGTGCCTGCCAACCTCCCATAGTGCTGCCTAAAGTGCCTGCCAACCTCCCACAGTGCTCCCCAACCCCCTAAAAGTCTTCAGTCTCCACAGTACCTGTCGACCTTTCACAGTGCCCCCCCAGCTACCCTAAGAGTCTACAGTCCCAACAGTACCTGCAGAGCCTAAGAGTATTTGATCCCCACAGTGCCCCCCCGAGAGCCTTCAGTTCCAACAGTGCCTGCCAACCTCCCACAGTGCCCCCCAACTACGAAGAGTCTTCAGTCTCCACAGTACCTGCTGACCTCCCACAGTGCCCCCCCCCCCCGACTGCCTAAGCATCTTTAGTCCCCACAGTACCTGCCAACTTTCTACTGTGCCCCCCAGCCCCCTTTAAGAGCTTTTAGTCTCCACTGTGAATGCCAATGTCTCACAGGGCACCCCCAGCTTCCTAAGAGCCTTCAGTTCCTACAGTGCCCTCCAGCCCTCTAAGAGTATGCGGTCCCCAAAGTACCTCCCCCCTTAGAGTCTTTAGTCCCCACATTGCCTGTTGGCCTCCCACTGTGCCCCTCGAGTACCTGCCAACCTTCCACTGTGCCGCCCCCCCCCCCCCCCCCCAAGAGCTTTCAGTCCTCACAGTGCATACCAAAGTCTCACGGGGTACCCACAGCTCCCTAAGTGCCTTCAGTTTTTATAGTAGCCCCCTAAGAGTATTTGGTCTCCACAGTTCCCCCCTGAGAGCCTTCAGTTCCAACAGTGCCCCCCAATATCCCACAGTGCCCCCTGACCCCCTAAGTGTCTTCAGTCCCCACAATGCCGCCCCCCTCAGGAGTGTTCAGTGCCAACTGATCCCTCACAGTGCCCCCTTGCTTGCTGTGGAGCCTCTAGTTGCCCCCCATAGTGCCTCGACCAGTGCCCTCCAGTCTCCCACATTGTGCAAAGCCCCCAGGCTCCTCTAGAGCGATGTCCTTTTTTTTTTTTAATATATATATATTTTTGTGCATTATGAGAGCATTATATTCCCTATTTTTTCAGTTTTTTGTAATTCTGGTATTCAAAACAGTGACTTGTGTACCTTGGGTTATATATCCCGGGGCAGCAGCAGCAGCTCCCACAAAGGCCCCTCTGGCCAATGCCACTCGTCCTCTTCCTCGAGCCGCCTGTACAGCCGCCGATACCGCCGTACTGACCACTCCTTTAGTCTACAAAAGAAAACAAAGTTATGATGATTAGTGAATGTTACCTCCGATTTAACAAACAAGTAATTTAAACTTCTGTTGCTAAGAAAATAGAATATGCAAAAGTTGTTTAAGAGGTATGGACATTTTTGGCAATGTAAGGTGCCATACCTGTGAGATCCGCATTGGAGCTGGAAATCACTGTAGTAGACACTGCTACTACATCTCTACTACAGTGATCTCCGCTAGCTTCTGGGTCCCCTGCCGAGCAGCTGCCCTGCTGCTCACTGAACACCGGAGGTCACCGGCTCAGCACAGCCGGCAATTCAGAGAACCCTTTGCATTTCCTCAATGAATGTGAAGCGTTCTCGGATTGGGCGAGGTAGCGACGACAAAATCTCCACCTCGTCCAATCGAAGAATGCTTCACATTCATTGAGAACATTTAAAAGGGTTCCCTGAATGGTGCCCGTGCCGAGCAGGCAACCTCCTGTGTTCAATAAGCAGGGCAGCTGCTCGGCACCGGACCTAGAAACTAGCAGCAATCACTGTAGTAGTGGTGGAGTAGCATTGTTTACTACAGTGATTCCCAGCTTCCATGGGGATCCCACAGGTATGGTATATACATAGTTATACCATAACATAGTTATAGTTATTGGTCAAAGTGGGTGCAACATGTTAAATTTGCCATACCTAAACTTTCATTTTAAAGCCTAACACCACCGGGCTGCTCAGCCATTCACAGGAAGCTTTGCTTTCTACTGGCCATTCACAGGAAGCTTTGCTTTCTATTGGTCATTCACAGGAAGCTTTGCTTTCTATTGGTCATTCACAGGAAGCTTTGCTTTCTATTGGCCATTCACAGGAAACTTTGTATGCTATAAATGAATACAAAGTTTCCTCTGATTGGCAGAGATTGTGATGTCATCTGTCCTCCTCAGCCAATCAGAGGGAGCTTTGTATTCATTCATAGAATACAAAGCTTCCTGTCATTGGCCAATGGAATGCAAAGCTTCCGGTGAATGGCCAATGGAATTCAAAGCTTCCGGTGAATGGTCAGTGGAATACAAAGCTTCCGGGGAAAGGTCAGTGGAATACAAAGCTTCCGGGGAAAGGTCAGTAGAATACAAAGCTTCCGGTGAATGGTCAGTAGAATGAAAAGCTTCCTGTGAAATGCCAATAGAATGCAAAGCTTCCTGTGAATGGTCATTAGAATGCAAAGTAGTGCTCAGCTTAATTATTTTGTTTTCGGAGCAGGGCAGGAAGTCCCCACTGCGAGAACACAGAACTGTATACATAATGTATAAGGCTGAGGCTACATACAGTCAACACACGATGTATACTTTACAGCTAAGGCTACATACAGGTAATACAACGCACCCAATAGCGCTCGTTAGTGCAGTAAAGTTATTTTGGGCCAGCTTGGCCCGAATAAACCACTTAAAAAAGGGACGTGAAACATGGAGTTACCCTTTAGGCATTTAGAACCCCATTACCGCAGGATAGCAAAGCAGACAGCACACAGCTGTATGTAAATCTGACTTCCTGAACCTGGATTTGCAGGACTTCCACACAAAAACCTCACATTTCCTCCTGCAGTATTTAACAGCTGAACAGGGACAAGACACGCTCCGCAGCTTCCTGTTCTGTCTGGGAAGAAATTATAACAAACCAGAAGAGAACGCGTCTCCCCCCCACTGCTCAATGAAAGAGGCCGAGCTGGGAAAGTTACCAAATAAATCACGGGCCGGGCTTTGTAATGGTAATGAAGCCGTAACTGTGCAATTAATTCAGTCTGCAAACACCCAATAAAACCAGCGCAGGAATGTGTGAAAGTTCCTCTCCCTGATTTACACATCTGAGGAGGTTTTATTTCTTGATCATCTAAAATCTGCAGCATATTTTATAAGCCGACGAGTCTTTTGTGCTTGGGGAGCGAATATATACCTGAATATACAATGAAACAGCAAATCTTTGCATTATTTAAAGGAGACACAGCATTGATTTCCGATAACATTTACACCTCCTCACTTCCAGCACAAACCCTAATCATGGAGCTCAGTCTCTGCTTATAGGGTAAGTGGGCGGAGTCATGCAAATAATTTCTTTTTACTCCTTTTTTTTTTTAGCCAACAGTGCATCCAGAAAAACTGGTGTATAGCAGACATATGGCCATTATTTATGTCCTCGCTTCCATCACAAAGCATAACTCTGCCCACTTACCTGTAAGCAGAAACTTGTTTTTGGGTTTTATGGCATATTTTAATGTCAGCAGCTCCAAGCTGTACCACCTCCCTTATCTGTGTTTTCTTTATTACATTTTTTACTCTTTTGAGTGCTTGCTGCAAGCAGAATTATGTATATTTTTTTTTCATTTTCTATAAATATGGGCCCCCAGGAACGGTTAGCCTCAATGTGCTTAGTATACATCACATATATTGCTTTTATCCCATCACTCTTTTTATACAATACTTTCATCCATCACTTCTCCTATTTAATATTATTACTATCGTGTCACACATCCTATACAATAGACCAGCGGTTCTCAACCACCTGCCTGAGGCCTATTGCCAGGCCAGGGCCTCCTTCCTCCTGAGTCCACTGCTAGCTGCAGATCTCCTAACCTCCCACAGTGCCCACTAAGAACCTTCAGTCTCCACAGGGACCCCCCCCAAGGACCTTCAGTCTCCACAGGGACCCCCCCTCTAAGAGCGCTCAGTTTCCATGGTGCCTGCTGACCTCCCACAGTGCCCACTAAGAACCCCAAGTCCTCACAGCGCCCCCCTAAAAGCGCTCAGTCACCACAGTGCCTGCCGACCTCCCAAAGTGGTCCCTGACCCCCCTAAGAGCCTTCAGTCCCCACAGTGCCCGCCGACCTCCTACAGTACCGCGCTCCCCCGACCGCCTAAGACCCTTCAGTCCCCACAGTGCCACGCTCCCCCGACTGTCTAAGAGCCTTCAGTTCCCACAGTGACACGCTCCCCCGACTGCCTAAGAGCCTTCAGTCCCCACAGTGCCACGCTCCCCCGACTGCCTAAGAGCCTTCAGTCCCCACAGTGCCACGCTCCCCCGACTGCCTAAGACCCTTCAGTCCCCACAGTACCGCGCTCCCCTGACCGCCTAAGAGCCTTCCGTCCCCACAGTGCCTGCCGACATCCCACAGTGCCGCGCTCCCCCGACCCCCTAAGAGCCTTCAATCCCCAAAGTACCGCACTTCCCCGACCCCCTAAGAGCCTTCAATCCCCACAGTGCCGCGCTCCCCCGACCCCCTAAGAGCCTTCAATCCCCACAGTACCGCGCTCCCCCGACCCCCTAAGAGCCTTCAGTCCCCACAGTACCGCACTCCCCCGACCCCCTAAGAGCCTTCAATCCCCACAGTGCCGCGCTCCTCCGACCCCCTAAGAGCCTTCAATCCCCACAGTACCGCGCTCCCCCGACCGCCTAAGAGCCTTCAGTCCCCACAGTGCCTGCCGACATCCCACAGTGCCCCCAACCCCCTAAGAGCCTTCAGTCCCCAGAGTGAACCCCAGCCCTCTAAGAGCATTCAGTCTCCACAGTGGCTGTCAACCTCCTACAGTGCCTATCAACAACCTAAAAGCATTCAGTCCCCACAGTGCTTGCCGACCTCCCAAAGTGCCTCCCGACCCCCCTAAGGGCCTTCAGTCCCCACAGTTCCTGCCGACGTCCCACAGTACCGCGCTCCCCCGACCGCCTACCAGCCTTCAGTACCCACAGTGCCTGCCAACCTCCCACAGTGCCGCGCTCCCCCGACCTCCTAAGAGCCTTCAGTCCCCACAGTGCCTGCCGACCTTCCACAGTGCCATACTCCCCCAACTGCCTAAGAGCCTTCAGTCCCCACAGTGCCTGCAGACCGCCTAAGAGCCTTCAGTCCCCACAGTACCGCACTCCCCCGACCCCCTAAGAGCCTTCAATCCCCACAGTGCCGCGCTCCTCCGACCCCCTAAGAGCCTTCAATCCCCACAGTACCGCGCTCCCCCGACCGCCTAAGAGCCTTCAGTCCCCACAGTGCCTGCCGACATCCCACAGTGCCCCCAACCCCCTAAGAGCCTTCAGTCCCCAGAGTGAACCCCAGCCCTCTAAGAGCATTCAGTCTCCACAGTGGCTGTCAACCTCCTACAGTGCCTATCAACAACCTAAAAGCATTCAGTCCCCACAGTGCTTGCCGACCTCCCAAAGTGCCTCCCGACCCCCCTAAGGGCCTTCAGTCCCCACAGTTCCTGCCGACGTCCCACAGTACCGCGCTCCCCCGACCGCCTACCAGCCTTCAGTACCCACAGTGCCTGCCAACCTCCCACAGTGCCGCGCTCCCCCGACCTCCTAAGAGCCTTCAGTCCCCACAGTGCCTGCCGACCTTCCACAGTGCCATACTCCCCCAACTGCCTAAGAGCCTTCAGTCCCCACAGTGCCTGCAGACCGCCTAAGAGCCTTCAGTCCCCACAGTGCCGCGCTTCCCTGACCCCCTAAGAGCCTTCAGTCCCCAGAGTGAACCCCAGCCCTCTAAGAGTGTTCAGTCTCCACAATGGCTGTCAACCTCCTATAGTGCCTCCGAACAACCTAAAAGCATTCAGTCTCTACAGTGCCGCGCTCCCCCGACCGCCTAAGAGCCTTCAGTCCCCAGAGTGCCCCCCAGCACTCTAAGAGCCTTCAGATCCCATAGTGCCTGCCAAACCCCCCCCCCGCTTCCCAGCTCCCTAAGAGCCTTCAGTTCCCACCGTGTCCCCCCAGCCCTATAAGAGCCTTCAGTGCCCACTGATCTCCCACAGAGTGCCCCCTTGCTTGCCGTGGAGCCTCTAGTCCCCCATAGTGCCCTCTAGTCTCCCTACATTGCCTGTGCAAAGCCCCCAGGCCCCTGGAGAGACCTCTTCCCCCATAGTTGCCCCAGTTCCCTTTATGAACTCCGTCCCTTACAGGGCCACCAAATCTGCTGCAGAGTCCCTAAACTACCTCCAGAACACCCACCAAATCCCCAAAAATGACATCTAGCCCCATCAAGAGCCTTCCAGAATGTGAAGACATATTTTGTATTCCCATACTATTATTATGCGAGTATTAACTTTTTTTTTATTTTTTTATTTTTTTTAACCATCAAGGCACAGGCATTTGGGAAGAATTTACTGGTCATCCCTGGTCTCAAGGACTTTGGGATCCACATTAATAGACCATTCTATAACCACAGTCCATCCATGTGGTTGAACGTATACATTTTGTATAGTTTGTAAGCCTGCACAGCCACCTTCACCTCCGTAACATTTCCACAACCCCCTCCCCCACCCCCCCCGCCAACCCATTCCTAAACCAATGATACCACCAAGCTAACAATTCACTCATTCTCCTCATTGGCCTCCTGTACATACCCCCTTCAACCGATCATGAATTCTGGTCTTATTATAAGGTGCTTTACATGAACCACTGCCCAATGTCCTGCAAGCAGCATCTTTGGGGCGGTTTGGGAGCGCTGTATCAAGACTTCTTTCACACTGGGGCCACGGCTGTGTTAGCGTTTAAGCGCCATTGGTTTTATCAGTGCTTTAGCGGTGTTTAAATGGCGCTTTTCGGACGCTAGCTGGGTGTTTTTAACCCAAAGCACTGCCTATTCATTTAAATGGGCACAGCGTTTTGAGAGCGCTAAATACAGCACTCCCAAACTGCCCCAAAGATGCTGCTTACAGGACTTTTCCTAACGTCCCACAAGTGCACCGCCCTCAGTGTGAAAAGTCACACTGAAATGAATGGGAGGCAGTTTTCAGGCACTTTACAGGCGCTATTTCTAGCGCTAAAACGCCTGAAAATCGCCTGAGCGTGAAAGGGGTCTTAGCGCTTCCAAAATGCCCTGCCCATTGAAATGAACGGGCAGCACTTCCAAAGGGCTGCAACATGGGTGCTTTTAACCCCTTATTTGGGGTTAAAAGCACCCCCCTAGCGGGCAAAAAGCGCCGCTTAAACAGGGTTAAAAATACCGCTAAAACGAGTGGCGCTTTAGCGCTAACGCGGCCCCAGTGTGAAAGGGGTCTTAGTCACCTTGAAGTGAGAGATCAAACAACTCCAAATTACTCAAAAATGGAAATGAACTGTATGTACAGATCAGAAAAAAATAAAATAAATACATTTGTGAATTATTTGAATTGCCAGTTGTGCATTGGCTCCCCCGATCTATTCATCTGAAAGCCTCACCTGTGGAATAATCTTTTTCTTCTTGTTATTTGCTGCGTTTGGACCAGAGAAGAGCTTCTCTAGGGCAGCCAGGGCCGCGCTGGCTTTTGCTACCTTTTTGTTTGGGCCGGCACCCCTGAACTTCTGTGCGTCCACCTCCACCTGGGGAAAAAAAAGAAATTTTGGAGTAGAAAAACTTACAGATTTCTCCTTTTACTTGCATCCACCCTTATTTTCTGAAAAAAAAAATATTTATTTACTATTAATATATATAGATATATTTTAATAAAAAAAATAATATATATATTTTTTTTATTATTAAAATATATCTATAAATAATAGTAAAAACAAAAAGTATTTATATATATATATATATATATATATATATATATATATATATATATATATATATGTGTATATGTGTATATATATATATATGTATATGTGTATATATATATATATATATATATATATATATATATATATATATATATATATATATATATACTTTAATAATATAATATATTTATATATACACACACATATCTAGATATCTCTCGAATGAACCTCTTGCTAATTCTGTTTTTTTTAATACATGTATTTCTTTTCAGTGAAGACATAACTGGATTAAATACGAATCTTGTATTATCTGAGAATTCGGCTTTACAGGTTTTTTTTTTTTTTCAACAAAAACCCAAAAAGTTTAAAGACTAAAGCATACGAAGGAACTGTATAAATAACGTAATATATATTGGAAGAGGGACTTAGCTGACCAAAAGTAATGCAAAAAAGAGGATAAAGAGTGTTCAGCTGCTAGAAAAAATACATAAGGGGGGATATGATCTCCATGTATAAATACATAAGGGGGGGATATGATCTCCATGTATAAATACATAAGGGGGATATGATCACCATGTATAAATATATAAGGGGGGGATATGATCTTCATGTATAAATACATAAGGGGGGATATGATCTCCATGTATAAATACATCAGGGGGGATATGATCTTCATGTATAAATACATAAGGGGGGGTATGATCTTTATGTATAAATACATGAGGGGGGATATGATCTCCATGTATAAATACATAAGGGGGATATGATCTCCATGTATAAATACAAAAGGGGGGTATGATCTTTATGTATAAATACATGAGGGGGGATATGATCTCCATGTATAAATATATAAGGGGGGGGATATGATCACCATGTATAAATATATAAGGGGGGGATATGATCTTCATGTATAAATACATAAGGGGGGATATGATCTCCATGTATAAATACATCAGGGGGGATATGATCTTCATGTATAAATACATAAGGGGGGGTATGATCTTTATGTATAAATACATGAGGGGGGATATGATCTCCATGTATAAATATATAAGGGGGATATGATCTCCATGTATAAATACAAAAGGGGGGTATGATCTTTATGTATAAATACATGAGGGGGGATATGATCTCCATGTATAAATACAAAAGGGGGATATGATCTCCATGTATAAATACAAAAGGGGGGTATGATCTTCATGTATAAATACATAAGGGGGGATATGATCTCCATGTATAAATATATAAGGGGGGGGATATGATCACCATGTATAAATATATAAGGGGGGGATATGATCTTCATGTATAAATACATAAGGGGGGATATGATCTCCATGTATAAATACATCAGGGGGGATATGATCTTCATGTATAAATACATAAGGGGGGGTATGATCTTTATGTATAAATACATGAGGGGGGATATGATCTCCATGTATAAATATATAAGGGGGATATGATCTCCATGTATAAATACAAAAGGGGGGTATGATCTTTATGTATAAATACATGAGGGGGGATATGATCTCCATGTATAAATACAAAAGGGGGATATGATCTCCATGTATAAATACAAAAGGGGGGTATGATCTTTATGTATAAATACATGAGGGGGGATATGATCTCCATGTATAAATACATAAGGGGGATATGATCTCCATGTATAAATACATAAGGGGGATATGATCTCCATGTATAAATACATAAGGGGGGATATGATCTCCATGTATAAATACAAAAGGGGGGTATGATCTTTATGTATAAATACATGAGGGGGGATATGATCTCCATGTATAAATACATAAGGGGGGATATGATCTCCATGTATAAATACATAAGGGGGGGATATGATCTCCATGTATAAATACATAAGGGGGGATATGATCTCCATGTATAAATACATAAGGGGGGGATATGATCTCCATGTATAAATACATAAGGGGGATGTGATCTCCATATATAAATACATAAGGGGGGATATGATCTCCATGTATAAATACATAAGGGGGATGTGATCTCCATGTATAAATACATAAGGGGGGGATATGATCTTCATGTATAAATACATAAGGGGGATATGATCTCATGTATAAATACATAAGGGGGGATATGATCTCCATGTATAAATACATAAGGGGGATATGATCTCCATGTATAAATACATAAGGGGGATATGATCTCCATGTATAAATACAAAAGGGGGATATGATCTTTATGTATAAATACATAAGGGGGGGTATGATCTCCATGTATAAATACATAAGGGGGATATGATCTCCATGTATAAATACATAAGGGGGATATGATCTCCATGTATAAATACAAAAGGGGGATATGATCTTTATGTATAAATACATAAGGGGGGGTATGATCTTTATGTATAAATACATAAGGGGGGGATATGATCTCCATGTATAAATACAAAAGGGGGATATGATCTCCATGTATAAATACAAAAGGGGGGTATGATCTTTATGTATAAATACATAAGGGGGGATATGATCTCCATGTATAAATACATAAGGGGGATATGATCTCCATGTATAAATACATAAGGGGGATATGATCTCCATGTATAAATACATAAGGGGGATATGATCTCCATGTATAAATACATAAGGGGGGATATGATCTCCATGTATAAATACAAAAGGGGGGTATGATCTTTATGTATAAATACATGAGGGGGGATATGATCTCCATGTATAAATACATAAGGGGGGATATGATCTCCATGTATAAATACATAAGGGGGGGATATGATCTCCATGTATAAATACATAAGGGGGGATATGATCTCCATGTATAAATACATAAGGGGGGATATGATCTCCATGTATAAATACATAAGGGGGATGTGATCTCCATATATAAATACATAAGGGGGGATATGATCTCCATGTATAAATACATAAGGGGGATGTGATCTCCATGTATAAATACATAAGGGGGGGATATGATCTCCATGTATAAATACATAAGGGGGGGATGTGATCTCCATGTATAAATACATAAGGGGGGATGTGATCTCCATGTATAAATACATAAGGGGGATATGATCTCCATGTATAAATACATAAGGGGGTGATATGATCACCATGTATAAATACATAAGGGGGATATGATCTCCATGTATAAATACATAAGGGGGATATGATCTCCATGTATAAATACATAAGGGGGGGATATGATCACCATGTATAAATACATAAGGGGGGGATATGATCTCCATGTATAAATACATAAGGGGGGATATGATCTCTATGTATAAATACATAAGGGGGGGATATGATCTCCATGTATAAATACATAAGGGGGGATATGATCTCCATGTATAAATACATAAGGGGGATGTGATCTTCACGTATAAATACATAAGGGGGGATATGATCTCCATGTATAAATACATAAGGGGGGATATGATCTCCATATATAAATACATAAGGGGGATATGATCTCCATGTATAAATACATAAGGGGGGATATGATCTCCATGTATAAATACATAAGGGGGGATATGATCTCCATATATAAATACATAAGGGGGATATGATCTCCATGTATAAATACATAAGGGGGGATATGATCTCCATATATAAATACATAAGGGGGATATGATCTCCATATATAAATACATAAGGGGGGGATATGATCACCATGTATAAATATATAAGGGGGGATATGATCTCCATGTATAAATACATAAGGGGGGGATATGATCTCCATGTATAAATACATAAGGGGGGGGATATGATCTCTATGTATAAATACATAGTGTTAGTGCAGCTTTCCTGCTAACCTCATCAACTTTATTCTTCTTGGTTTTAGGCACCTATATTTAACCATATATCAAATACATATTAAATAATTTCCTATTTCTATATATACTATGAGTAGCATACACAAAAGGTATAAATGTAATAAGGGCCAACTGACTGAACGTCATTCCTGTACCAATCACTCAACCTACATATTTGTTTAAATGAATTGGTTGCATTAGCCCCTTCCTGGCCGCAATCTCTAGATTAATGTTTCCTGGCACCCCCCCCCACCCCCCACTGATAGAATTTTATTCTGCGCTTCCCTTTTGACAGCTGACACTGTGCGCAGCTGCCACCTGTCAGATCCAGCTGTAAATGATGGCACCGGGCCCCACTAATGATCAGGAAGCCATCAGAGCGGCTCCCCGATCACCAAGTCAGCTATGGCAAGACATCGCATGTAGGCTGGGAGGTTCATTGACAAAACAGGCCTTCAGACATCTGCAGATGCCGATTAAGAGATTAAAAACAACAATACAAAAAAATAAGAAACAAAAACACACACATCTATACACATACACACAGACACTTATTTAATATAATACATTTTAAAAATAAAATACTTGATTTGATTGTAGCCGTATTAGTGTCTAAATATAAAATGTAATATAATAAATATAAAAATATAATAGAAAACAAAAAAAAATAAACAAAAAAAAAAAAAAAACAGAGCAGGATTTTTTTTTATCAAAAGCGTATACCAGATAAGAACCGTAGAGTCCTAGAAAAATATTTTTCAAAATTAGGTGTTCAAAATTATCCAGAGTTATTGTCGCGTCTCTTACCAGCTCGTGCCGATACTGCTATATGTTGCCCGGGGGAAATCAATTTAATTCCAACCATATCATTTGTAACAAAAAGACGGCAATATCCAGAATATCACATTTAAAACTGTGGCACGTTTTGAGGAAGATTTGTCCAGAATGACGTTCAGTATTTTCTGGGCGTGGGATTTTAGAAAACTCTTCAGATGACCACCATTAATCCGACCAATGAACAATCTCACATCTGTGTGCAGAGCAGACACCCCGGACACCACACATACAATGGCAAAACGGTCTACAAGCTGAGACAATGCAAAGGGGCCCAATTCTTCCAACATCTGGGATGGTCTGCCGAGTTCTAATGATAGTTTTTTTTTTTTTTTACCTTAATGCATTCTCCACATTAAGGTAAAAAAAAAAAAAACACACCACACTACCCGTCCCAACTCCCTAAACACCTTCCTGATTCCTGTCACCGCTCCTCTCACTTCCTGCTTTCACAGGAGAAACACACAGGAGAGGGCAGTGGAGCCATAGGCCTTTGCTGCTAGCAGTTAAAGTCCTGTGAGCCAGGAGAGGGGACATGGCTTACCGGTGCTGTATGTGTCTATGGATGCACACAGGTGCCTTCCTTAGCACCCAGCTTGCTTAGGAGGCACCAGGAGGAAGGAGGAGCAGCTCCTGCGGACTGCCAGAAAATGAGGTAATATGGTTGCAGAGGTTAGGTAGGTATTACCTCTTTTTTATGTAAATCAAAAAATAATTACATCCTTTAGTGTCTCTTTTAGCGAATATTCAGCCTCAGAAACAGCAGACACACAACAAGATATAGTCAGAGACCATGGGCATCATACAAGAAATGGTCAGAGACTGCGACATGATACAAGAGATGGTCAGAGACTGCGGACATGATACCAGAGATGGTCAGAGACTGCGGACATGATACAAGAAATGGTCAGAGACTGCGACATGATACAAGAGATGGTCAGAGACTGCAAACATGATACCAGAGATGGTCAGAGACTGCGGACATGATACAAGAGATGGTCAGAGACTGCGGACATGATACAAGAGATGGTCAGAGACTGCGGACATGATACCAGAGATGGTCAGAGACTGCGGACATGATACAAGAGATGGTCAGACTGCGGACATGATACAAGAGATGGTCAGAGACTGTGGACATGATACAAGAGATGGTCAGAGACTGCGGATATGATACAAGAGATGGTCAGAGACTGCGGACATGATACAAGAGATGGTCAGAGACTGCGGACATGACACAAGAGATGGTCAGACTGCGGACATGATACAACAGCTAGTCAGAGACTGCGGACACGACACAAGAGATGGTCAGACACTGCGGACATGATACCAGAGATGGTCAGAGACTGCGGACATGATACAAGAGATGGTCAGAGACTGCAGACATGATACAAGAGATGGTCAGAGACTGCGGACATGATACAAGAGATGGTCAGAGACTGCGGACATGACACCAGAGATGGTCAGAGACTGCGGACATGATACCAGAGATGGTCAGAGACTGCGGACATGACACAAGAGATGGTCAGACTGCGGACATGATACAACAGCTAGTCAGAGACTGCGGACACGACACAAGAGATGGTCAGACACTGCGGACATGATACAACAGCTAGTCAGAGACTGCGGACACGACACAAGAGATGGTCAGACACTGCGGACATGATACCAGAGATGGTCAGAGACTGCGGACATGATACAAGAGATGGTCAGAGACTGCGGACATGATACAAGAGATGGTCAGAGACTGCGGACATGATACAAGAGATGGTCAGAGACTGCGGACATGACACAAGAGATGGTCAGACTGCGGACATGATACAACAGCTAGTCAGAGACTGCGGACACGACACAAGAGATGGTCAGACACTGCGGACATGATACAAGAGATGGTCAGAGACTGCGGACATGATACAAGAGATGGTCAGAGACTGCGGACATGATACAAGAGATGGTCAGAGACTGCGGACATGATACAAGAGATGGTCAGAGACTGCGGACATGATACAAGAGATGGTCAGAGACTGCAGACATGATACTACAGATGGTCAGAGACTGTGGACATGATACTACAGATGGTCAGAGACTGCGGACATGATACAAGGGATGGTCAGAGGCTATGGGCATCATGCAAGAGATGGTAGGAGCATGTGGGCATCTTACAAGAGATGGTTAGATATTATGGACATGATACAAGAGATGGTGACAGACTGCAAACATGATCAAGAAATGGTTAGAGACTATGGATATGATACAAAGAGATGGTATCATGTTAGAGACTGTGGGCATCATACTAAAGATGGTTAGAGACTGCAGACATGCTGGAGACTGTTGGGGAGGACTGTGATGATATAGGAATTGTTGGAGACTGGTAACATGCTTCAAAAGACAGTCATAAACTGAAGCCACTACTAGAGATCACAAGGCAATCGGAAAACCAGATTAGTGGCTGTACAGGCCCTGAAGGCCATAGGATGGGCACCATGACTGTATATGAAGATTTCCTATTTATTTTATGCTATTGGTTGAACTAGATGGACTTGAGTGTTTTTTTTTTTTTTTATTTAGGAATAGTCTGGTCAAAATTGACTGGATCAAGGTTATTGATACTTTTGAACTCTGATATCCTAAGCTCAAGATGTCCCTCTGCTCCCTGTAGTCATTCAATATGGCTTCCACTGTAGAAAAACCATCAAGACACAGAAAACGATGGGCCCTCCTACCACTGGATGTGGGACATGCGCCAAGGGATGGAAGATACCTTAAGGCCCCATTCACACCTGAGCGTTTTGTAGCTTGAAGCCTCAAGCTACAAAACGCTGGAGGGGAAAAAAAAAAAATAAAAAAAATCAATTATTCTCTATGGAGATGGTTCACATCTCCACTCCAAAACGCCTGGAGCCAGACGCTCCAAAACGCCTGGAGCCAGACGCTCCAAAACGCCTGGAGCCAGACGCTCCAAAACGCCTGGAGCCAGACGCTCCAAAACGCCTGGAGCCAGACGCTCCAAAACGCCTGAAGCCAGACGCTCCAAAACGCCTGAAGCCAGAAGCTCCAAAACGCCTGAAGCTCCAAAACGCCTGAAGCCAGACGCTCCAAAACGCCTGAAGCCAGACGCTCCAAAACGCCTGAAGCCAGACGCTCCAAAACGCCTGGAGCTCGAACAAGTCCTGGAACTTTCTTTTTTTTTAGGCAGATTTGGGCGTTTTTCTGCTTTATACATTGGTGACCTTTTGACTTGTACAAAATCGCGGTAAAAATCGTGCGACTTTCTGCCTGAAAACGCTATGTTCAGGTGTGAACGGGGCCTAAGAGAGACATCAGCTGTTGATTTGGGCCAAAGCCAATAACCCAATTCAAAGTAGTTGGATCAAGAACTCTGTCCCTATGCTCAAGATGCCCCTCTGCTCCCCGTAGTAACAAAATATAAAATTTGCATTGTAGAAAAACCATCAAGAAACTGGAAATTATTTTTTTATGGAAAGACCAGTCCTTTTCTGCAACCCTTTCCATGCCAAAAACCACCTGAGCGTTTCAAAGTCGCGCATTTTTTACCGCGTTTTGGTTCAGGTCACCAATGTAAAAAAGCAGAAAGACGCCTGTAATCTGCCCCAAAGAAGCTCATGTTCTTTTTTTGAACTTAGGGTATTTTTCAGGCGTTTTGCTTCAGGTGACAAAACGTTCAGGTGCCGGTGAAATGAATGGGATTTTGCTTGTCTGGGCATATTTCAGGCGTTTTTTTTGGGCGTTTTACGAGCTGAAAACGCTCAGGTTTGAATGCAGCTTAAATGGCGCTGATCTTTGGATAATTACTACTCACCTCCATTACAAACCGTTTGTCGTGGCTTCCTCCGCTCTCCGATATCAACTCGTATTTAAGGCCTCGCCTCTTTTCATTCAGTTCCATCACAGGGTTTTTTCCGCTGGCGGTTAGAATAGGACCCTGAGTACGGACCTGTACAAAAAAAAACAAAACAAAACCAGAAGGTTAAAATAATTACTCCAAAAATCGGTCTGCGTGCTGTGAACTAAACCACGATCACTCGCTGTGTAATAAGACAACACATTGATTTTTAACCGAAACCCTTTAACTGAATTATTTATCCTCCAATTTAATAAGAAGTTGTGATAACTTAAGAGTGGCTCCTAAGACATCGGCAGACGGCTTTGAGCTAATAAATGCTGCAAGTAATTACTACAAGCACACAAATTAATCCAGCAACCCGTGCAGCATGGCCTCGAAAGTAAACAGTCAATGGAACATCTGTGAGCTAAGCAGGCGGAGAGTTTATAAAAGAATCCCTAATAAATTATTAATCTTCTTTCAAATCATGGGAGGAGAAAGCGGTTGCCCTTCTATTACAGTATGTTCTTTACCTTCAATATCTGGGGGGAAAAAAAAACACACCACAAATCTGAACTCTGTGGAAAGCAACAACGTTCCCTTGCAATGGGGCAGCACCGCGCTGTGGGGGTTTAACCCCTTTTGCAGCCAGAGACGATTTTTGCATTTTTTTTTTTTTTACAAAAAATGTTTAAAAAAAAAAAATATATATTTTAGGCCTGAAACTTAGCTAAAACCCCCAGATATTAAATATTTTCAGAAAGCAGACACCAGGGAGTAAAAAGAAATGTGTAGTTCCAATTTTCAGGAAAGCAACAATGTTCCCTTGCAATGGGGATGCACTGCGCTGCAGGGGTTTAACCCCTTTTGCAGCCAGAGACGATTTTTTTGCATTTTTTTTTTTTTTTACAAAAAAAGTTTAAAAAAAAAAAATTATTTTAGGCCTGAACATAAGATAAACCCCCCAAATGTATATATTTTCTGAAAGCAGACACCCGGGAGTATAAAATCGTTCCCTTGCAATGGGGATGCACTGCGCTGCAGGGGTTTAACCCCTTTTGCAGCCAGAGACTATTTTTGCAATTTTTTTTAACAAAAAAATGTTTAAAAAAAAAAATTTTAGGCCTGAATATTACCGTATATACTCGAGTATAAGTCAAGTTTTTCAGCACATTTTTTTTGTGCTGAAAGTGCCCCCTTCGACTTATACTCGAGTCAAGCACTTTTCTGCAGCAAAAAATTTCATTTTCCAAACCGATTTTGGGGCCCCGTATCTCAGGGCCACTTGGTGCTAGGAACCCCAAATTTTGTGTGCAAACCCAGTGGAACTGGTAACATATCCAAAGCTGGGGTTCCTAGCACCAAGTGGCCCAGAGATACGGGGCCCCAAATTTGGTTCGGAAAATGTCATTCTCTGCTGCAGAAAAGTGCTTGACATTTTCTGAACCGACTTTGGGGCCCTGTATCTCGGGGCCACTTGGTGCTAAAAATCCCAGCTTTGGATATTTTATGGTGCTAGTTCCACTGGGTTTGCACAACAAATTTGGGGTTCCTAGCACTAAGTGCCTATATATATTCAGTGGTGCTGCGCTAATCCTGGACACCCTAATTAGGAGCCTTAGGGTGATAATAAGTGACTATAAAACTATAAGGCGCCAAAAAATGTCGGCAATAATCATACAAAATCCCACTCATAAACAAACAATAGTGATGGCTAAAAACAAATCAATGTGAGAATAGATAAACTATAAATTCATTCATAAGTAGTGCCTTAAATCATTAATCCATAATTGTAACCATGTGCAAAAAAACAGATTATCTTTTTTAAGTGTAAACAATCATCACATCATAACACAAAATCTATGTGACTAAAATGAAGTGGCACAGGGAATAGCACGTAAAGTGACAAAGTGCAAGATGAAAAAAAATTAATATACAACAATAAATAACTGTGAACCAGTGCAAAGTTCAGGGATAATCCGGAACTATAGCAAGCAATGATAATAAATAATGTGACTTGGATAATTTAGCATGCACCAGATGTGACAAAAAAGTTCTTTATAAATAGTAATGGTAGCGTCCTGGCATGCAACAGTCGCTCCGTGGTGTTTGATGTAAATCACACGGTGCTCAGCTTCGTGTAAGACCACTCATGTAAAAGATGGCCCCTTACCTTAAGGTAATAGGGCAAGCACATCTAACCAAGATCTTTACAGGGGTCCTCCTTGACGCAGTGCAGTCAGTGCATATGACCAAGAATCTTATGGGGGGTCCTCCTAGGATGCAGAGACCTATCCTCGCGGTCCTAGTTTCAGGGGGGTGGTTCCCTCGATAATACAGGGGGATAAAAAACACACGGGGAGCCCCAATAGCGTAATACCATTTAAACCAGTAGCTTTATTAGGTAAAACATGGGTACTCACATAAAAACAAACAGTCTTGTTCCTATCTCCAACGAGCGGCGGGCTCGTGACACTATCACAGCATGTAAAGCCTGTCCCGTCCTTACGCGTGACGTCACAACACGTGTTGTGACGTCACGCGTAAGGACGGGACAGGCTTTACATGCTGTGATAGTGTCACGAGCCCGCCGCTCGTTGGAGATAGGAACAAGACTGTTTGTTTTTATGTGAGTACCCATGTTTTACCTAATAAAGCTACTGGTTTAAATAGTATTACGCTATTGGGGCTCCCCGTGTGTTTTTTATCCCCCTGTATTATCGAGGGAACCACCCCCCTGAAACTAGGACCGCGAGGATAGGTCTCTGCATCCTAGGAGGACCCCCCATAAGATTCTTGGTCATATGCACTGACTGCACTGCGTCAAGGAGGACCCCTGTAAAGATCTTGGTTAGATGTGCTTGCCCTATTACCTTAAGGTAAGGGGCCATCTTTTACATGAGTGGTCTTACACGAAGCTGAGCACCGTGTGATTTACATCAAACACCACGGAGCGACTGTTGCATGCCAGGACGCTACCATTACTATTTATAAAGAACTTTTTTGTCACATCTGGTGCATGCTAAATTATCCAAGTCACATTATTTATTATCATTGCTTGCTATAGTTCCGGATTATCCCTGAACTTTGCACTGGTTCACAGTTATTTATTGTTGTATATTAATTTTTTTTCATCTTGCACTTTGTCACTTTACGTGCTATTCCCTGTGCCACTTCATTTTAGTCACATAGATTTTGTGTTATGATGTGATGATTGTTTACACTTAAAAAAGATAATCTGTTTTTTTGCACATGGTTACAATTATGGATTAATGATTTAAGGCACTACTTATGAATGAATTTATAGTTTATCTATTCTCACATTGATTTGTTTTTAGCCATCACTATTGTTTATTTATGAGTGGGATTTTGTATGATTATTGCCGACATTTTTTGGCGCCTTATAGTTTTATAGTCACTTATTATCACCCTAAGGCTCCTAATTAGGGTGTCCAGGATTAGCGCAGCACCACTGAATATATATAGGATCTTTTAAGGTTTGGTTTGCACCTCTCGGTGTATGCAGCTTTTCCGTAGTACTTTTATTATAATTTTTTACCTGTTAGCGCGGGAATAACCCTTTTACTCCCTAGCACTAAGTGGCCCCAAGATACGGGGTCCCAAAATCGGTCAACTGTGTCCATCTGCAGCAATGTCATTTCGGGACACTTTGGGTTCAGAGACCCCAAATTTTGGCTGCAGCTAGGGGGCATCTAGGAACACTTAACTACTGAGTTTGAAGTTCGGGGGACCTATGGCTGCAAATGGGCACAGTGAGGCTGCAAATGGGCATTGTTGACCCTCTTTTCCACTTACAGTAGCTGTGCATTTCTCACCCTAGGCTTATACTCGAGTCAATAAGTTTTCCCAGTTTTTTGTGGTAAATTAGGGCCTCGACTTATACACGGAACGACTTATACTCGAGTATATACGGTAGTTAAACCCCCAAATATTGTATATTTTCTGAAAGCAGACATCCGGGAGTATAAAATAGTTCCCTTGAAATGGGGCAGCACAGCGCTGCAGGGGTTTAATCCCTTTTGCAGCCAGAGACTATTTTTGTAATTTTTTTTTTTTTTTTTACAAAAAATGTTTTTAAAAAAAAAATATTTTAGGCCTGAAGATTAGTTAAAACCCCCAAATATTGTATATTTTCTGAAAGCAGACACCCAGGAGTTAAAAAAAAAAAATTGTAGTTCCAATTTTTGGGAAAGCAACAAAGTTCCCTTGCAATAGGGATGCACCCCCCCCCCCCCCCCAAAATGATATATTTTCTGAAAGCAGACACCCGGGAGTATAAAATATTGGTAGTTCCAATTTTTTGGAAAGCATCACATTTTCCTTGCAATGGGGGTGCACCTCACTGTAGGGGTTTAACCCCTTTGCAGCCAGAGACAATTTTTGCATTTTTTTTACAAAAATGTTTAAAAAAAAAATGATTTTAGGCCTGAAGGTTAGTTAAAACCCCCCAAATATGGTATATTTTCTAAAAGCAGACAACTGGGAGTATAAAATATTGGTAGTTTCAATTTTGTTTTCCAGTAAAAAAAAAAAAAAAAAAAAATACACTAAAGTTAACCTTAGGGCAAACACAATAGATTACCAAATTGTTTGTTAAAATAGAAGACAGGCATCAATAAATGGTGGATCGGGTTAGAGTCTCACAGTCACGCCACTTAGGAGCCTAGACTTTTTCTTTCTTGCCTGGCCGCCCTGTAGGTCCTGCTCCTGTTTCTTTTCCCCAGCCTCCGCCGCACTGTCACACTCGCAGCATGGCATCGGACAGGAAGGGCGGCAGGCTGGGAGGTCCTAGGGGCAGGAGTTGAAAGCGGGTGATTGGTTGCTAGGACGCTGGGCGGTCCTAGCAACCAATCACAAGCTTGTTAACAAGAAAAGTTTGGCAGCTCCTGCCCTGTGTAAGGTAGGACTGCATGTGTGGCTGCAAACACCGCTGTAAAAGGGAAGGAGGGGTGAGGAAACTTGTGAAGGGGGCGAAAGAAAACTGATATAAAGGGGCGTGGAGGGGGCTAAGGACACTGCTATAAAGGAGGGGGGTGGGATGTGATGTAAAATGGTGGAAACGTAAAGGGTGGGGGGAGACTGAAAACACTTGGTTTATGTTTTTTTTTTTTTTTCTAACTTTTTCTAAAACGTTATTTATATTGCATTGAGGATAAAAAGCTCCCCTATGTGATAGAATATTTTTAAGACCGTTTCTCTCTATTGGGACAGAGGTTTTTTTTAGACCCCTGATGTCTCATCTACCTTCCATTAAAGCTAATGGAGCGCAGATCGCATTCCATTCGACTTTTTTTTCCCTGGCCACAATGGACTGAAACCAGCAAGTTTTCCTTTCGCTAAAACTTTATGTATATCACACAGAGGATAAAAAGTCTGCTATATGATAGAATATTTCTAAACACGATTTCTCTTTATTTTTTTTTTTTAGATCCCTGATGTCTCATCTGTCTTCTATTGTAGTGAATGGAGCACAGATTATATTAAAAAAAAGAAGAAAAAAAAAAAAACAGCCATTCAGAAAGCCGCAGGATCCCCTCCTGAAACACATAACAGCGACTGTTTAGCTGCACTCTGAAGAGGGATTCACCACGGATCAGGGGCGGGGCTAGTGTGGACCTAACCTTGCAGTGCGGAGGCGCCCCACTGCCAAGAAGGATTTTTTTTTATTTTTCCTAGAGTTGGGCTTTAACATCCCAAAACAGGACAACAGCAAGAGGCGGACATAATATACCCAAAGCCAGTCCAGAGCCACCCAAATAAAAAATATTATTTTGGTGAAGTCATCGCTATTTTCGGTGAGCTGTCCTCATTCGCTGCCAAAACGATGACTACTTGGATGTTAAAAGTCAAGCATAACAAATTCCAACTACCTGTAACGACCGTACACATTACATCCTAATAGAATTTGTTTTACCGTCGCTCACTTACAAACTATTAATCACAAAAATGAGAAAGAATAATATAATGTATAGAAGCCTGGAGTCACACCTAACAGGGAATAAAGCTAAAGTGCTCATTCACTCTCCATTAAAGGTGCTCATTGATAAGGGTCTGTTAGAATAAATGATTATGGCCTTCAGACATGGAGGATGAAGATACCTAAACTCGTGAAGAGGAACATCTAAGAAATGAAAGCCGTTACACCTTATAACAGCTGAGGCCATTTTTTTTTTTTATAGCTTTTCATCTGCAATATGTTACATTGCATCCAACCCAAAAAGGAAAAAGGCAAATCCTGTTTGCCAGATTATTGTGCTCCCTCCATCCAATATCTGGCTCTCGTCACTCCTGCTCCCGTTTGGATCTTTGCTACCACTTGTTACCGACCTTTGGCTTGCTCCTTAACTACACTTCTGCTTGATCCCAACTTACAACCTCTCGTTACTGACCTTTGGCTTGCTTCTCAAATATGCTTCTGCTTGATCCCAACCTGCAACTACTCATTGCCAACCTTTGGCTTGCTCCTCAAATACGCTTCTGCTTGATCCCAACCTGCAACTACTCATTGCCAACCCTTTGGCTTGCTCCTCAAATATTCTTCTGCTTGATACCAATCTGCAGCTACTCATTACCGACCTTTGCCTTGCTTCTCAAATATGCTTCTGTTTGATCCCCACCTGCAACCACTTGTTACCGGCCTTTTTTTTTTTTTTTACTGACTACACTTCCCCTAGGTCTCTACCTGCTAAATCTGCTACTGGACCCTGGCTTGCTCACCTCCTGGTGGGGGGGATCCCGAGGACCATGACCTGGTGATAACATGCAGCAAAATCCATCTCCACCATCAGGAGCTCTGGACGAATACCCGTTAGTGCCTTGATCCCGCACCTTGGGTGAGCCAGTGTCATTGTCCAAGGGGCTACTGCTTGTATACCTATCCAGCTGATCGGTCGGAGCTCTACTGCTTTAGCTACTAGTCTCTGAACCTGACCATGACAGCTGGACTATAAAAATGTCAATAAATGGAAATACCCAAATAAATATCATAGGGGCTGTGTGGACAGGAGCTAGTTTGTTTTAAGCTACTTAAGGGCCGGTTCACACCAGATGCAGTCAAGTGCGTTTTTTTCTGCAATCAAAAACGCATGGACAAATTATTTTTTGGCTTCCGATGGCAAAACGCACTGAAATGCATCCAAAACGCTTCAAAAATGCAATACAGCAAAAAAAAAAAAAAAAACACAGGACACTTTGGGGGAAAAATATAGGAACAAATGCACTGAAAACGCACCAGAACGCAGGGCACAGCTGATCACAGATAGCAGTGAAGGGCCAATCACAGTGGCCCTTTACCATGTGATGAGCTGTATCCAATCACATGTATGCAGACTTGCATTTATCGGCAGTACTTTCCTCACACGCCGTTTCTGTGTGAGGAAAGGATTGTCGTTAATCGGCAAGCCTGTGAGCACATGGTTTACACTGCTAATCAGTGTCCTGATGATCAGCGCCGCCTCTCTGAGGCCCATCAGTGCCACCTCTCAGCGCCGCCCCTCAGCTGCCCAGCAGCGCCGCCCCTCAGCTGCCCAGCAGCGCCGCCCCTCAGCAACACCTCTCAGTGGCCCCTCAGCTGCCCATCAGCGCCGCCTATCAGTTGCCCATCAGCGCCGCCTATCAGTTGCCCATCCGTCCAGAAAAATGACTTATTTGCAAAAAACTAAGAAAAACATTTTTTTCTTCATAATGTTCGCTCTTTTTTTCATTTGTTTAGTGTACAGTACTGAAGTGGTTGAAAAAAAAAATGAAATGGGTTGGGGTGGGGGGTGGAAGATACTATACTTATTATAGCAATACTTTGAGCTGTATACATTTACAGTTCCTTCATACTCCTAGGATGTGACCTTCTATATAATAGGCAATCATTATTTGCTGCACGTATTTTGTTTTGCAGCTTCTCTCTTGAAAAAATACTTTACCAATAAAGCGCTTGAAGTTCTAGTACCACTATCATTATTATTATACAGTTTTTATAAAGTGGCCAACTGTTTGTGCAGCACTTTACAATATAAAAGGTAGACAGTACAGTTACAATACAAGAGGGTTAGGAAGGCCCTGCTCATGGGAGCTTACAATCTAATAGAGTGTCAGAGCAAGCTTTGTAAATAATAATACAGTCAAATTTTTTGGATCAGCATGCTCATTCAGCGTGGGAATGAAGGGTTGCAGCAATGGTAAGGATAGGTATACATATATATATATATTTAATGAGTGCGGAGATGTGTAGGATGCAGTTGGGATCTCGGGCTGGTGTGATGTATCAGACAAAGCTGACAATTACCGGCTGGCACGGCACACTGTGCAATGAAAACGGCACAAATAAGACTCTTGACAACATGCTGCCGATGCACTTGGGAGGGTTCAGGCAGAAAGCTTTAAGGATTAAATACCAGTGTGCCGGCTAATGATGGGATAAATATACGTTGGGTTTCTGCAGCACAAACAGGTTATTCTCGTCTCGCGTTACAAAGCAGCACTTAGCTAATACTAAACTGTCACTACCTGGAAACCCAAGCATGGAGCTCATATATTCGGGTCACCGAGCCCTCTTCCTAAACGGATCATTCATGCAATTTTAGAGCGTGAACTATTCCTGCTCCTGAGCGAAGGAGGGGCCGGTCACAGCGGACATTGATGTCCTCCAGGACCGCACGGATGTTAGCAAGTCCCAATCAATAAAACAGAGACAGGCTTTTATGGATTTTGTGTGTGAGAAACTCTAACCCAACATTTCCCAACCTAATAGGGAGGATCCCTTAAAATAGCTTTGCAGTCTTGGAGAATACTGATAATAAATCACTATACCCACATCTTATGGTACATTAGTATGAAGGTCAATAGGACAAATACGCCTTACATTGGTGATCAGTGAGAAGAATGTTCCTTACATTGGTGATCAGTGAGAAGAATGCTCCTTACATTGGTGATCAGTGGGAAGAATGTTCCTTACATTGGTGATCAGTGGGAAGAATGTTCCTTACATTGGTGATCAGTGAGAAGAATGTTCCTTACATTGGTGATCAGTGAGAAGAATGTTCCTTACATTGGTGATCAGTGAGAAGAATGTTCCTTACATTGGTGATCAGTGAGAAGAATGTTCCTTACATTGGTGATCAGTGGGAAGAATGTTCCTTACATTGGTGATCAGTGAGAAGAATGTTCCTTACATTGGTGATCAGTGGGAAGAATGTTCCTTACATTGGTGATCAGTGAGAAGAATGTTCCTTACATTGGTGATCAGTGAGAAGAATGTTCCTTACATTGGTGATCAGTGGGAAGAATGTTCCTTACATTGGTGATCAGTGAGAAGAATGTTCCTTACATTGGTGATCAGTGAGAAGAATGTTCCTTACATTGGTGATCAGTGAGAAGAATGTTCCTTACATTGGTGATCAGTGAGAAGAATGTTCCTTACATTGGCGGTCAGTGGGAAGAATGCTCCTTACATTGGCGGTCAGTGCGCTGGCCAGGGGATGCACATGCGCACACCCTAATCCCGGAAGTAGGCAGTGACGTACCAGTACGTCGCTTTGCCTACAGTGGCCGCCCATCCGCAGTGCAATGCGGGCTGGTGGTCGTTAAGTGATTCCCTCATCTGTTCAAAGCATTACAATATCACCAAGGATCATTGGGTCTGTAGACTGCAGTAATGGTCTAAATGGGTCTTACCATGTCAACTTACCTATGTCCCTGAAACACAAAATAACCCTAAAACTCCATTAATCGGCATTTCAGCAAAATGATTATTTAGCGATCTTAAACTGCCATCACCTGCCCCCACTTACCTCCAGTGTGTTGGAGCTGTCTGTACTGGAGCTTCCTGTGTTATTGCTGGAATTTGTAGAGATTGTCTCGTTCTTGCCTTCATTGTCTGATTTCTCATCTGAACTAAGACACTCCAAATCGGTGTCAAAACCAGTTGGGTATCCCATGGCCTGTAAAACCTGGAGTAAAAAAAAAAAAAAAAAAAAGTCACACCTCGATCAATTGCTAGCATCAAGTAAGATACTTCTGAACAGAGTAGAGACTGCCAAAATAGTATTGTGCTATGAATGCTACAACTGTAACCATCTAAAACAGTGGTCTCCAAACTGCGCCCCAGGGGCCAGATGCGACCCTTTGCATGCTTTTATCTGGCCATTGGGGCTCTATTTTCACCCACTGATACCAACAATGGGACATAATTCCCCCCAATGAAGGGGAAAAATACCTCCCACTGACATCAAGGATGGGGCACAAGTCCTCCCAATGGCGCCGACTGGGCACGTCCTCTCAATGGCGCCAATGACTGGCCACAAGTCCTCCCAGTGGCGCCAACGACTGGCCACAAGTCCTACCAATGGCGCCAACGACTGGCCACAAGTCCTACCAATGGCGCCAACGACTGGCCACAAGTCCTACCAATGGCGCCAACGACTGGCCACAAGTCCTACCAATGGCGCTAACGACTGGCCACAAGTCCTCCCAATGGCTCCAACGTCTGGCCACAAGTCCTCCCAACAGCGCCAATGTCTGGCCACAAGTCCTCCCAACGGCGCCAACGTCTGGCCACAAGTCCTCCCAATGGCGCCAATGATAGGGAACAATTCCGCCCAATGGCGCCAACGATTGGGCACAGTTCCTCCCAATGGCGCCAACGATTGGGCACAGTTCCTCCCAATGGCGCCAACGATTGGGCACAGTTCCTCCCAATGGCGCCAACGATTGGGCACAGTTCCTCCCAATGGCGCCAACGATTGGGCACAGTTCCTCCCAATGGCGCCAACGATTGGGCACAGTTCCTCCCAATGGCGCCAACGATTGGGCACAGTTCCTCCCAATGGCGCCAACGATTGGGCACAGTTCCTCCCAATGGCGCCAACGATTGGGCACAGTTCCTCCCAATGGCGCCAATGATTGGGCACAGTTCCTCCCAATGGCGCCAACGATTGGGCACAGTTCCTCCCAATGGCGCCAACGATTGGGCACAGTTTCTCCCAATGGAACCAATGGTTGGGCACAGTTCCTCCCAATGGCGCCAACAGTTGGGCATAGTTCTCCCAATGGCACCAAGGATTGGGCACAGTTCTTCCCAATGGCACCAAGGATTGGGCACAGCTCCTCCCAATGGCACCAATGGTTGGGCACAGTTTCTCCCAATGGCACCAACAATTGAGCATAGTTCCAATGATGGGGCACAATACCTTCCACTGATACCAAAGATGGGGTTATTCTTTATTCCCACCGATGTTGGGACGTTTTATACTCCCACTGGCCACATTCTGGCCCTTTATGTCTGAAGGACAGTAAACCGGCCCTTTGTTTAGAAAGTTTGGAGACCTTTGATCTAAAACAGGGGTCTTCAAACTACGGCCCTCCAGTTGTTCAAGAACTACAATTCCCATCTTGTCTAGTCATATCTGTTAATATCAGAGTTTTACAACGCCTCATGGGACGTGTAGCCCCGCAACAGCAGAAGGGCCGTAGTTTGAAGATCCTTGATCTAAATCATGTAACATAGCATTTTAAGGGCAAGTACAACCAAAAATGTTACATTTGCCACCATCACAGTGACAACTTGGGAAAGAGCATGTTGCACTGGAAACCATTTCTGCTGAATTGCCGAACACTAAGACAAGTTGTAATTATATTGTATTTACCGCAATATATAGCAAAGAAACCGACTGCTACATATTACAGGTACTGCATCCTTATTATTGGAGATCTATGCACCGTAAAGTGTCAATAAACAAAGATCATTAAAAAAAATGATCAACCCCTCCCTTCTCCTCCATGCCCACTAACCAGCTATACACAATGGGGCGCAATATTACAGCTTGATTGATGGAGGCTGCACCTCCCTGTTATTCTAAGACACGGGCTAGAGGGGCGTGACATGGCCTGTGAATGGCAGAAATCCGCCCACACACCATGTTATTGTCAAAAAATATTATTTATTATTTGGTGTATCTCAATGGCTTTTTTTAAATGTATTTTTTTGAACATGTGACCAGCAGCAGAGGATGAGAAGCTCCTCCTGCTTATGTTTCCCTTCAGACAGGCTGGGAGAGAACTGGGTCATGTGACAGATGGATATCCATTAGGGAAAAGGTACTTCGATTTTTCTTTTTAAATTAAAATAATTACAGCGCCGTCATCCACATACAGAAAGAGAAGAGAGACTGTCAATTTAACAGTGCATGTTATGTATCACTTTCAAGTGTTACTAAACCCACAACAGTAATATCCGTCTGTATATGCAGTTAAGCATGCTTGTTATACTCACTGTGGAAGCTAAGGGGTTAATCCTCTGCATTGTGTAAAAAAACAAGTTTGATCCTGTTTTCTCTGATCCTCCCCTTCTTTTGCTGTCCCCAATCCATCTCCTGACAGTACAGAGCCTTGGGGGCACTCTGCACATGCTCAGTTTGGTGTGTATTGCTAGAGTTTTTTTGGGGGGGAGGGTGTATGTGATCAGCACAGGGCCAATCAACACTGTTCAGAAACAGGGTCAGGGGGTCCTACAGCCTCATAGGACAGTCAGGGGAGAATGAAATATTCTCCTACAAGCCTTAACCAGACACTGATAGAAGTCACAAGAGTGCTATATATACTGAGAAGAGGTATTTAGCAGTTTATTTTTACTAAAATAATTGCATTTCCATTTTCTGTGTACTGTGGGAGAGCAGACATAGTGAATGCAGGCTCCTGGGGAGACCAGATATAGTGAGTGCAGGCTCCTGGGGAGACCAGATATAGTGACTGCAGGCTCCTGGGGAGACCAGATATAGTGACTGCAGGCTCCTGGGGAGACCAGATATAGTGACTGCAGGCTCCTGGGGAGACCAGATATAGTGACTGCAGGCTCCTGGGGAGACCAGATATAGTGACTGCAGGCTCCTGGGGAGACCAGATATAGTGACTGCAGGCTCCTGGGGAGACCAGATATAGTGACTGCAGGCTCCTGGGGAGACCAGATATAGTGACTGCAGGCTCCTGGGAAGACCAGATATAGTGACTGCAGGCTCCGGGGGAGACCAGATATAGTGACTGCAGGCTCCGGGGGAGACCAGATATAGTGACTGCAGGCTTCTGGGGAGACCAGATGTACTGAGTGCAGGCTCCCGGGGAGACCAGATGTACTGAGTGCAGGCTCCCGGGGAGACCAGATGTACTGAGTGCAGGCTCCCGGGGAGACCAGATGTACTGAGTGCAGGCTCCCGGGGAGACCAGATGTACTGAGTGCAGGCTCCCGGGGAGACCAGATGTACTGAGTGCAGGCTCCCGGGGAGACCAGATGTACTGAGTGCAGGCTCCCGGGGAGACCAGATGTACTGAGTGCAGGCTCCCGGGGAGACCAGATGTACTGAGTGCAGGCTCCCGGGGAGACCAGATGTACTGAGTGCAGGCTCCCGGGGAGACCAGATGTACTGAGTGCAGGCTCCCGGGGAGACCAGATGTACTGAGTGCAGGCTCCCGGGGAGACCAGATATACTGAGTGCAGGCTCCCGGGGAGACCAGATGTACTGAGTGCAGGCTCCCGGGGAGACTAGATGTACTGAGTGCAGGCTCCTGGGGAGACCAGATGTAGTGAGTGCAGGCTCCTGGGGAGACCAGATGTAGTGAATGCAGGCTCCGGGGGAGACCAGATGTAGTGAATGCAGGCTCCTGGGGAGACCAGATGTAGTGAATGCAGGATCCTGGGGAGACCAGATGTAGTGAATGCAGGATCCTGGGAAGACCAGATGTAGCGAGTGCAGGCTCCTGGGGAGACCAGATTTAGTGAGTGCAGGCCCCTGGGGAGACCAGATGTAATGACTGCAGGCTCCTGGGTTTAGTAACACTTTAACAATAATTGAACAATGTCCATTCATTCAAAAAATAATGCACACAGATGAAATGAAGGACACCTGATGGGTGTTAAGCAAAATCTCCACTGACCTTTACTGCTACATGAAGCTTGGCTGTTTTCTTGGATGGTCCGGAGGCCTCATGTATGGTTCCATCTACATCAACAGACATAGTGAAAACTGGTGCATGTACTGGACCTGATTGAGACAGCAGTTTGTATTGCAAGCCAGGTCGAATCTGGTTTAGTCGCATCAGTGCATTCATTGGCTGGTTAGAATCTATGGCTTTGCTGTCCAAAACTAGAGACAAAGATTTATTAAGTTACTAATACTAGCATGACAAACCACAGGTTGAGAACATTCTAAGTTGCTAATGGATTAAACTGCTATCTATACATACAAATGCTACCCAGACAGGTCATTGTATGAAAGCAACAGCTGGTAGGAAAATAAATCTGTGCTTATAAGGATCACCACATCACTATATCTGCTGTGACTTCACTTGGGTATGGACCTGTTGCATGTGTGGTAAACGAATACACAAAGCTACACTCTATGGCCAAGAGTTTGCAGACACCTGACCATCACAACCACCTATAAGGCCAAAGTATTAGGAGAACCCTCCAATATATTGTGTTTGGGTGTTTTCAGGGAAGGGTACTGGTAATGCTGAAGCATACAAAGTCATTTTAGGCAACTGGTCATTTCCAATTTTATGCCAACAATATGGGGAAGACTCTTGTTCTTCAATATGACTGTGCCCCAGCAGACAAAGCCAGCTCCATAAAGACATGTTTTGAGAAGTTTGGTGTGGAGGAACTCAAGTGTCCTGCAGAGTACTATTAATAAATAAAATATACCAAATCCCACTCTGCCTAATCTAAACAAAGAGTGCGGGATATGAGGAAGTTGGTATGGCTCTCTGGACCTCAACCCTACTGATCACCTTTGGAATGGATTGTGAAGCAGGTCTTCTCATCCAACATCAGGATCGGACCACACAAATGGGCTATAATTCCAACAAGCTCCACTCCCTCTGAACCCTACTGAATTAGAATGGTTTGTGAACCAGGTCTTCTCATTCAACGTCAGTACCTGGCCTCACAAACGGTCACACATTCCCACAAACACCCTATAAAATCTTGTGGAAAGTCTTCATAAGAGAGTGAAGATCCTTACAGTCACAATGGGGGACAACTCTATATTAAAAATCATGGTTTTAGAAGAGGGTATGCAACAAGCTCAAAGCTCTGGGGAGACTTTCCACTACCGTACTGAAAACCTTTTGTGTGAGTTAGAATGCCAGTTGTGAGCCAAGTCTTCTAATCCAACATCAGTACCTGACCTCAACCCTATTGAACCCCTTTGGGATGAATTGGAAAACTATGAGCCAGGTCTTCTCGTCCAACACCAGTACCTGACCTCACAAATGGGCAATAATTCCAACAAGCTCCGATCCCTCAGAACCCTACTGAATACCTTTGGGATGAATTGGAAAGACAATTGTGAACCAGGTCTTCTCATCCAACATCAGTATCTGACCTCACAAATGGGCACACATACCCACAGACACCCTCCAAAATCTTGTGAAAGGTCTTCCCAGAAGAGTGAAGAACCTTACAGACTCAATGGGGGAAAACTCAACACTAATAGCTATTAGAATCGGGTTTTAGAATAGGGTAGCTCAGAGCTCTGGGAAAACTTTCCATTACCCTACTTCACATCTTTGGGATGAATTGGAACACCGATTGTGAGCCAGGTCTTCTAATCCACCATCAGTATCTGACCTCAACCTTACTGAACATCTTTAGGATGAATTGGAACACCAATTGTGAGCCAGGTCTTCTGATCCACCATCAGTATCTGAGCTCAACCCTACTGAACACATTTGGGATGAATTAGAACACCAATTGTGAGCCAGGTCTTCTAATCCACCACCAGTATCTAAGCTCAAAAATGGGCACAAATTCCCACGGGCACCCTCCAAAATCTTGTGCAAAAGCTTACCCAGAAGGTTGGAGAAGGTTATTACTGAATAGGAGGGGTTGACTCCACATTAACGTTTTGGTGCGGGATATACAAGCTTATATAGTTGTGATGGTCAAGTGCCTACAGTCTGCATTTCTCATGGAAAGATCGCTGAACAATTACACATTTCTGATACTTCCACTCGCAAATCTTGCAAACAAACGCACATTGATTCTTTGGCGTTAGCTCACGGAGCCAACTTTTTTAGGTGATGCTCAAATTGGTGTAACTTTACTTGACTATAGCTCCTTTCACACTGATGCAGTGTGGTTTGACCGCCCCGCGGGGGGGTATCACGGGTTTGGTGCAGGTTAGCTACAGGTGCGGGTTAGCTGTTCTATTATGCCCTTCGGTTTTGGTTGCAATTCCTGAAAGCGCTCAAAAACTCCTGCATGCAAAAGGGAATACAGCGAATGCAACTTAATATTGTTATTATCCTGCAGTCAGTTATCACATTTTGTTTTAGAGAGAAGAGAGATCGTTATGTGATTTTGAAGAAATGTTTCCACTGTGAGATCCTGTGGTTTTTTCTTCCTCTCCCTCCTTTCCCTGATCTAAATACCAGCCTGAGCTCTGTATTTCTGTAAACAGCGAAGATTCTTTCAATCGCTCAGCTCTGAATGCATCCATATATTGAGATTAAAAACACTAGAAACTAATCACATACCGGTAAGGGCATTATAAAAGACTGCTATGAGGCATTGATAATAATAATATTCATAACTGCAATATCAATAAATTATTTTATTATCATTTATATTATTCAGTATGCTAATTACTTTACAACGATCCTCAATTTTACTACCAATATTATCAACAATTTATTATCCTTTCATCTTTATTATGCCCTTATTGTATTCATCTTGGCCCTAGTTTTCACAACCAATAAGGAATATAAAATGTTTTAAAATTTATTTTAATTATTTTTATATTGCATTTTATGCCATTTTGTATAATTTGCAAAACCTTTAATAAAGAAAATTGAAAAGAGAAAAGCTCTATTTGTGGTAAAATAAATTATATCAAATTTAGTTTGAGTACAGAGTTGCATGAAAGGGTGGAGGGGGGGGGGGGGGGTTGTAAATCGTTTGGAAGTTAAGTGGTTAAATGAGTTTAAATACCATTAGGTGTTTTCTAACAAAGCTGCCGGCATAAGAGGGTTCTCTTACTATATTGGCTGACTTAATGGTTGTTTTCTTAAATGTAACAATATTTTATGGCTTCCTTTTGACGAACGTTTGTCATTGTGCAGACATTCAGTACTGTGACTTAAAATTAGCAAAACTGAAACATCCAATTACAAGTGAAAATCAAATACTTACTTTTGCGCAAATTGCGCCTCATTTTCTTATTGGGGTCCTTGTCGTCACAAGAGCCGTCGTCGTATGGCCGCTTTAACCCTGCGAAGAGTTAAATTGGAAGAAAGTGATCACCTCACTAGGTGCATGATGCAGCGCTCAATGCGGTTTTTCATGAATAGATCTTTGGGGGTTATTTTATATTTATATATTTCTCACAGCACCTTAAAATTTTTTTTAAAATAGATCAATGCTTGCATCCCCATTTTGTATAATTACAATATAATGAAAATTTCCTTAAAACAGATATATACAGGACACTTTATATTCTCAGCTATAGATACTATTCAAAAAATACGATGGAAATTGATATATTTTTTTGCAGTTCAGTGAGTAAAATAAGTATTTGATCCCCTATCAACCAACAGTAATTCTGCCCCACACAGACTGGATACAGTAGGTGCTCATGTGGTACACAGATTAGTTCTGTCAATGTAAGAAGGTTCTCCTAACGACAACTTGTTATGTGTATAAAAGACACCTGTCCACGGAATCTCTTTCCATCCAAACCTCACCATCATGGGCAAGACCAAAGAGCTATCAGAGGACGTCGGGGAGAAGATTGTAGACCTGCACAAGGCTGGAATGGGCTACAAGACCATCAGCAAGAAGCTTGGTGAGGAGGAGACAACTGTTGGAGCCATTATTCGCAAATGGGAAAAAAATACAAAAATAACCATCAATCGTCTTCGGTCTGGAGCTCTATGCAAGATTTCACCTCATGGGATGAGGATGATCATGAGAAAAGTGAGGGATCAGCCCAGAACTACACGGGAGGAGATTGTGAATGATCTCAAAGCAGTTGGGACCACAGTCACCAAACAAACCATTGGTAACACAATACACAGCCACGGATTGAAATCCTGCAGCGCCCGCAAAGGTCCTCCTCCTCAAGAAGGCCCATGTACAGGCTGTGGTCAGATGAGACCAAAATTGAGCTCTTTGATATTAACTCGACTCTCCGTTTTTGGAGGAAGAAAAACGCTGACTATGACCATAAGAACACCATCTCTACAGTCAAGCATGGAGGTGGAAACATGATGCTTTGGGGCTGTTTCTCTGATAAAAGTACAGGCCGACTTTGCCGCGTTGAGGGGCCAATGGACGGTGCCATGTATTGTAATATCTTGGATGAAAACCTTCTTCCCTCAACCAAAACACTGAAGATGGGTCATGGATGAGTCTTCCAGCATGACAATGACCCAAAACATACCGCCCAGGCAACAAAGGATTGGCCCAAGAAGAAGCACATAAAGGTCATGGAGTGGCCTAGCTGGTCCCCAGACCTTAATCCTATAGAAAATGTATGGAGGGACCTGAAACTTCGAGATGCCAAGAGACAGCCAAGAAACCTTAAGGATTTAGAGAAGATCTGTAAAGAAGAGTGGACCAAAATCCCTCCTGAGATGTGTGCAGACCTGGTCACCAACTACAAGAAACGTCTGTGCTTGCCAACAAGGGTTTCACCACCAACTACTAAGTCATGTTTTGCTTGGGGATCAAATACTTATTTTGCTCACTGAACTGCATTTATAACATTTGTATCATGTGTTTTTTTTCTGGATTTTTGGTTGATATTCTGTCTCCATCATATAAAATACACCCATGATAAACATTACAGACCCCTTATTTCTTTGTAAATGGGCAAACTTACACAATCTGCAGGCGACCAGATAATTTTTTTCCCCAACTGTACTCATGGCCAAAAATATTGGCACCCCTGCATTTCTGTCAGATAACCACTTCGCCCAGAAAATTGTTGCAATTAAAATTGTTTCGGCATTCTCATGCTTGTTTCTTTCGTTTTTGTATCGGTATGACACAAAAAAGTGGAGAAACAAAAAAGCCAAATCTTACACATTCCACGCAAAACTCCAAAAATGGACTGGACACAATTATTGGCACCTTCTCAAAATTGTAAGAAATAATTGCATTCCAAGTTTGTGATGCTCCTGTAATTTGTTATTAAACTCACCTGTATCAATTAACAGGTGCTGGCAATATAGAAATTACACTGACAACCAGTAAATTGGTGAAAATTGGACTCAACCTTTCTGTTGTGGGTCTCTGTGTGTGACACGGAGCATGGAGAAGAGAAAAAGTAGCAAAGAATTGTCTGAGGATTTGAGAACAAAAATTGTGGAAAAGCATGGACATTCTCAAGGTTACAAGTCCATCTCCAGAGATCTACACGTTCTGGTGTCCACTGCGGGCAACATTGTCAAGAAGCTTGAAGCCCATGGCACTGTAGCTAATCTCCTTGGATGTGGACAAAAGAGAAAAATTGATGAAAGATTGCAACAAAAGGATTGTTGGAATGGTGGATAGAGAACCTCGATCAACTTCCAGACAAATTCGAGCTTAGTTTCAGGCAACAGGGTACAACTGTGTCAAATCGCACTGTACATCACCATCTGAATGAAAAGGGACGCTATGGTAGGGGTGCCAATATTTTTGGCCATAACCGTAGCTGTAAATCTCAGTGACTTACTCTGCCCAGGCAGAGCAAGTCACTAAGATTTTGGGGGACCGACAATCTATGTGAGGCGAAGAGAGGGGGACATTGGAGGGGATATCTAGCATGTATACGAATATGACAGGTCCTCTTTACCGAGAGATCTGGGGTCTTATAAGTCCTGGAGGACTAGGCTGGAAAAAAAAAAAAGAAAAAAAAAAAAAAGAAGAGCGATCTCGGCCTTTCCAGCTAAAAACACGGGAGTGTTTACATCGGCTGGCACCGGAAGTGACAACATAAATGTCGCGCCTGGCCTCCGAAGGTCATAGAGATGGCCGGGACCATCTGGTCCTCGGTCAGCTCTATGGTAAACGTCCACCGCTGGCCGATTCATTCTCCGGCTCAAGGATCGCACAATCGAGCCAGTAGACGCACCAGAGGGCGCTATGATTGTTTTGAACTTTGCAGGGAATTGGTAGCAGAAAAGAATGATAGCTAAATGATGCTCCTGCAGCTGCACCCATCATTCAGATATCTCCAATCAATGTCATATGAGGTCCTACGGGCGGGAAGTGGTTAGAAGTATTTTTTTTTTAAATCATACTTACCTAGGTGGATGCTGCATCTGTCCCCCGCCGGCTCTAACACTGAGAATCAAGCGATTAATCAATCGCTCGGTTCTCAGAGCTCCATGAGCAGAGAGAGCTGGTGACTGTCAGTTAATGGCCCTGTGATGGACTCTGGACACCCTGTTGGGTATTTCCACCAAGAAGCTGCTTCCCAAGTCCTGGAATGCGAGACCAATGGATCTGGTTAAAGTAACCTCAAGAACCAGGCAACACCAGAATAAGACTGTTAATTAGAACAAGAATACAGGCTCATATACACTTAAGAAAGACATTCCCCCTCTCCTGATCATATTACTCCAACAATACAACTGTAACCAGAAACATAAATATGAGCTAATTAACCAATCATTTAACCAGCCTAGGTGACTCCGAGGTTTGATCTTTCAGGTCGGACTTGTCTTCTCCTAGCTCAGGAGACACAATCCACATTATCATAAGTATAAACACAGACCACAAGGTTAGTGTGCTAGTAGACAATAGCTGAATTAATTAGCACAACAATGGGGGGGGGGGACCTTTAGTAGGTCCACTAGACCTACTTGCAATAAACACATTATAGCAGACAACCCCAGACAGGTGGCTTGCTGATTAAATCAGCATCTGCTATGAGTCCCAACAGTATGAAGCAGTCACTATATTTAATATGGCAGTTAGGCCCTATACAGGGATCCCAGATTCTGGGTGTCTTTGGATTCAAGTCCATGTCTCCCCAAGTAACATTACTTCAAGGTTTCCCAGGGATACACCTCACAAAGAATAGTGTTCCCTTAAAATCCAGGGCCCATAATCAATAGGCAAGAGGCTAGCATTCAGTCCCCTCCAAAGGCCCCTGGACCGGCTTCCCTGACATCAGCCGACAGCGGGCTTCAGCCTGCTGTCAGCTGAAAACGGGTCACAGGGATGCAAAACGAACTCCGCTCCTGTGATCCACAGCGTTAGCACAGCCAAAATGATCTTTTCCCATACTTCTCCTTTAATCATTGTTGTGGAAGAATTATTAATAATTGTATGAAAGAAGGATTTATGAGTTTTTTTGTTTCAGGTCTTACCGTATATACTCGAGTATAAACCAAGTTTTTCAGCACATTTTTTTGTGCTGAAAATGCCCCCCTCGGCTTATACTCGAGTCAAGCACTTTTCTGCAGCAGAAAATGACATTTTCCAAACCGACTTTGGGGCCCCGTATCTCGGGGCCACTTGGTACTAGGAACTCCAAATTTGCAAACCCAGTGGAACTAGCACTACAACATATCCAAAGCTGGGGTTCCTAGCACCAAGTGGCCCCTGAGATACTGGGATCCAAAATCAGTTCGGAAAATGTCAAGCACTTTTCTGCAGCAGAGAATGACATTTTCTGAACCGACTTTGGGGCCCCGTATCTCGGGGCCACTTGGTTCTAGGAACCCCAGCTTTGGATACCTTGTAGGGCTATGTTCACTGGGTTTGCACACGAAATTTGGGGTTCCTAGTACCAAGTGGCCCCGAGATACGGGGCTCCAAAGTCGGTCAACTGTGTCCATCTGCAGCAATGTCAATTAAGGACCCTTTGAGTCCAGAGACCTCAAATTTTGGCTGCAGCTAGGGGGGCATCTAGGAACCCTTAACTACCGAGTTTGAAGTTCGGGGGGCCTATGGCTGCAAATGGGCACAGTGAGGCTGCAAATGGGCACAGTGAGGCTGCAAATGGGCATTGTTGACCCTCTTTTCCACTTACAGTAGCTGCACATTTCTCACCCTAGGCTTATACTCGAGTCAATACATTTTTCACAGTTTTTTTGTGGTAAAATTAGGTGCCTCGGCTTATATTCGGGTCGACTTATACTCGAGTATATACAGTATATTATTTATGAACATAGACACTGTAATGATTTGATATCAGAGTTTTGGAGACCACATGTGTTTATTGTAAATAGCACATACATTGGCAATGCACTAAATTTGCATGCTTTTGTATTGTGATTTAACATTTTGAAAAGTAGGGGTATGCGCAACCATTTAAAAATTTTTTTTTTTTTTGTTATTTGGGAATACGATTTATTTGCAGCCACCTGACACCATTTATATATGGTTAACCAACACATTGGCATTCATGGAGCATAGGATTTATTGATAACCACACTTGGTGTAAAGTACAGCAATAATTTAGGGTGGAAATAAAAAAAAAAAGTAAACATCTTACCTTCCCTGTCTGTGCTTGACCAGGAATATTTTTGGAAGGGTTTATTTGATGGCAGGGGGTCCATTTGCAATACCTTGTAAATCTGTCCAAAGGCTAACAAACGCAGTGCATGCTGTGGTGGAGAAAATATAAAGAAAGCTTAAAGGGCAAATCCATTTTTGCAGAAAAAAAAAAAGCATATAAAAAAAAAAATTATTTAGCATATATTATGTTATATATAACAAAGCATATATCGTAATTTAATGTTATGAAAAATGACCTTTCCTTTTCAATCTGCAGCTGCTGTAATTTTTTTTTTTTTTTGGTAAAATTCAATGCAATATGGCAACCTGGAGGCGTTCTGTACAATGTATGTACCAATAGGTGCACCAGTCAGCCCCGTCCAGCCACAGCAGCTGGCAGCCTCTCATAGAGCTGGACGGGGACCACCAGCTAAAACGCTACAGCCCCCTGTACCGGGCCTAAACAACGCCCAAGCGCATTGGGCCTAAAGGGATGCTGACACCACAGATTTTCTCATCAAAACAGAGTGCACCAGATGATTATAATGAACCAGAACCTCCCATTCAGAATCAGCCTGCACAGCACATGGTGACAGTGGTGTATTCTGGTTTTGTGCTTTAGAGGAGACTAAAAACGGGTACCCCCCCCCCCCAATCTAAATTTCTCCCACCCCAACCGCACTAAAAAACTGTTTTTAACGTTGACAAAACACCATAAATTTTACAATTCATAGGCGACGCTTTAAAGGCCTTCAAAAGGTCACCACTTTAGAATTACAGAGGAGGTCTGGTGCTAGAATTACTGTCCATGATCTGACGCTCACGGTGATAAGTCACGTGTGGGACCAACACGCACGTTCAACTTTATTAATTTATTTTTTATACTGTTTTAATTTTTTTAAATCACTTTTATCGCTGTCATAAGGAATGTGAATTTCCTTGTGACAGTAATAGGCATGTGACAGGTCCTCTTTATGGAGAGATCGGGGGGGGGGTGTCCTCCTCTGTACTTAAAAGCATTCAAAACACCAAGATTGGCATTCTTGAATGCTTTAGATTTTTCAAAACTGGCACCCAATGGTCCCCGAGTAAACTGTAAGTGATGTCATGTCATCGTTTACGGTTTACTGTTACGAACCCGATCCCGGCTTTGCTTGGCTGTCCGGCTAGCCGGCGGACGCTCTGGTCTCTCAGTGGGATGGGAGAGACTGGTAGAGTCGCAGAGGGTGGCGGGAAGAGGGGGGGGCTTGCCGGCGGACGCTCTGGTCTCTCGGTGGGACGGGAGAGCCCGGTAGAGTCGCGGAGGGTGGTGGGAAGAGGGGGGGCCTACCCGGTGGTCGCTCGGGTCTCTCGGTGGGACAGGAGAGCCCGGCAGTTGTGGAAGGTGGTGGGAAGAGGGGGGCCTAGCCAGTGGTTGCTCGGGTCTCTCGATGGGACGGGAGAGCCTGGTAGAGTCATGGAAGGTGGTGGGAAGAGGGGGGGGACGGAAGATCCCGGTAGAGTCGCGGAAGGCGGCGGGAAGAGGGGGGGTGGGAAAGCCCGGTAGAGTCGTGGAAGGTGGCGGGAAGAGTGGGGGCCTAGCCGGTGGTCGCTTGGGTCTCTTGGTGGGAGGGGAGAGCCCGGTAGAGTTGCGGAAGGTGAAGGGAAGAGGGGGGGGCTAGCCGGTGGTCGCTTGGGTCTCTTTTGTGGGACAGGAGAGCCCAGCAGTTGAGGAAGGTGGTGGGAAGAGAGGGGCCTAGCCAGTGGTTGCTCGGGTCTCTCGATGAGACGGGAGAGCCCAGGAGAGTCGTGGAAGGTGGTGGGAAGAGGGGGGGACGGAAGAGCCCGGTAGAGTCGCGGAAGGTGGTGGGAAGAGGGGGGGTGGGAAAGCCTGGTAGAGTCGTGAAAGGTGGCGGGAAGAGGGGGGGGCTAGCCGGTGGTCGCTTGGGTCTCTTGGTGGGAGGGGAGAGCCCGGTAGAGTTGCGGAAGGTGAAGGGAAGAGGGGGGGCTAGCCGGTGGTTGCTCGGGTCTCTCGGTAGGACGGGAGAGCCGGTAGAGTCGCGGAAGGTAGCGGGAAGAGGGGGAGGCTAGCCGGTAGTTGCTTGGGTCTCTCGGTAGGACGGGAGAGCCCGGTAGTCGCGGAAGGTGGCGGAAAGAGGAGGGGGGCTAGCCGGTGGTCGCTTGGGTCTATCGGTGAGACGGGAAAGCCCGGTAGAGTTGCGGAAGGTGGCCGGAAAAGGAGGGAGAGGGGGGGTCGTCCCCTCCTGCTGCTTGTAATAGCAATTGAGCGGCTAGTAAGCCACTCTGATTACTATTACAGAAGAGGTGACCCCCGGCTCTAATAAACAATACCGGGGTGATACCTGCAGCTTCAGGCATCATCCAGGTACAAAGCCCCCCCACCGTAAAAAATTCCACCCCAGGCAAACGCCTTGTTTGCCTTGCGGTAAATACACCCCTGCATAGTGAAACAAACAGCTATTTCTTTAGAGCAACAAAAGGTAGGGATCTGCTACAAAGTTTGTTACCATCCCTGCAATGTACATTGATCACCTAAGAAGGGAGCTTTTTTTTTTTTTTTTCTCTCAACAAAAGCGGAATTACACTTTAGACATTAGACTTCGAAAACAAAGAAAAATGGATCTCTTGGGAGCTTTGATTTGATAAAGTTTGTAAAGAACACATTTCTATTACTGTATACCGGAAACAAGAAATACATCTTCCGTGACAATCTAACCGACTCAGTTAGGCCATTTGTCACCTTTGTAATATTATCCAATTGGCTATAAAATTCTGATGTGCGAGGGGACATGGCCAGGGGCTAAGAGGAAAAACAATAACCAATCCATATTGCAACATTCCCTAGTATTAGTTTTTCAGGCGTGATAAATTATTGTATTTTCTGCAATAATGTTTTTTTTTTGGTATATAAAATACACACATATACAATGCTGTGTAAACGTCTGGGGCACCTTGGAGAGTTCACCAAAAAAAATACAAATTTCTATTAAAGTGCTATTTTAAACTTTTTATTTTATTTCATATGCCAAAGTATATAGAAGTGTATTGTAGACTTCCAGATATTTATTTTGTAAAATAATAAAGAAATACAACAAGATACAATGGCAAAAAAAAAAAAAAAAAAAAGTATGTGAACCCCTCGCAATCAACTCGTTTTCTGCACTTATTTCCCATAAAATGTCATTTGATCTTAGTCACAACAGACAAACACAATGTGCTTCAGTTGATAATGCACAAACTATTCTAATTTCTCCTGTCTTACCGCCCCATCGTGGCCCGTCGGCGCCGCCCATCGTGGCCCGCCGGCGCCGCCCATCGTAGCCCGCCGGCGCCGCCCATCGTAGCCCGCCGGCGCCGCCCATCGTAGCCCGCCGGCGCCGCCCATCGTAGCCAGCCGGCGCCGCCCATCGTAGCCAGCCGGCGCCGCCCATCGTAGCCAGCCGGCGCCGCCCATCGTAGCCAGCCGGCGCCGCCCATCGTAGCCAACCGGCGCCGCCCATCTTTGCCGCTTATCAGTGCCCATCAGTTACGCCCAACAGTGCCTAGTTACGCCTATCAATGCCTATCAGTGTCACCTATCAGTGCCGCCTCATCAGGGCACATCATTGTCACCTCATCAGTGCCCATCAGTACCCCCTTAGTGTCACTTATCAGTGCCCCCTCATTACAGTCACCTATCAGTGCCCATCAGTACCCCCTTCATTAGTGGCACCTATCAGTGCCCATCAGCTGCTGCACACAGAAGGTTTTTTTTTATCTTAATAATGCATAGAATGCACCTTCTGCCTTTACAAATCACTTTAAGGATGCTGGTGGCTGCCGGCTCTGCTATTCATTGATTGGCAAGTAGCCGGGACCCGCCGCCATCCTTAACCAGTGGATAGCTACACATACATTCCCCTAACCCCCCCCACCACGTACCTCCATGGTGGTCCCCCCCAAGTCCTCTCTACTTGGTCTCTTTCAAAGTAGGTTAAGGTTAAAGACAATAGTCCACCCAGTTCTGTAGGTGTGTGTGGGTTGGTAATCATTTCCCATATCCCTGTATGTTGTGTTCACTAAGATGCACGTCTAAGAGTCTTATAAAAATGTCAATACTCCCCGCAGCCACCACCAATTGTGGAAGAGAGTTCCACATATTTATCGCCCTAACAGTAAAATATTTCCGCAGCTTAAGGTTAAACTGCTTCCCCTCCAATCTCATTGTGTGGCCCCGTGTCCTCGAACACTCCCTAAGACTGAAATGTTTCCTTACTACGCTGGGTTCACCATTGAGGTATTTCTATACCGCTATCATATTTCTTCTCAAGCGTCTCTTCTCCAGGGAGAACAAATTCAGCGCCTGCAGTTGTTCCTCATAATGGAGGTCCTCCAATCCACCTACCAATTTAGTTGCCCTTCTCTGGACTCTTTCAAGCTCCACCACGTCCCTCCTAAGGGAGGTGGTGGAGCTCGTGCAGAGGTTGGTCTGGCCAGCGGTGTAGACACAGAGTATTGCCCGCTGTCATTAGCACCGGACATCACACAGGACACGGCGGAGGGGCAAAGAGCCGGGAAAACTGGGTGGATGTGTAAATGTGAAAAGGGGGAGCCTGGACCAAATCCTCCACATGAAAAGACTGAGCAGAGAGGAGCAGGAGGCACTGCATGTGTAACTCTCCACTGGTTGTTAAGGACGTGGTGGGTGTCAGCTCCTTAACGACCAGCTATTCACTGGTTGTGAATTCACGCGGCTGGTGCCAGCTCCATAACAACCAGCTATTCACTGGTTGTTAAGGCCGTGGCGGGTGCCAGCTCCTTAACAACCAGCTATTCACTGGTTATTAAGGCCGTGGCGGGTGCCAGCTCCTTAACAACCGGCTATTCACTGGTTAAGGACGCGGCGGGTGCCAGCTCCTTAACGACCAGCTATTCACTGGTTAAGGCCGTGGCGGGTGCCAGCTCCTTAACCACCAGCTATTCACTGGTTAAGGACGCGGCCGGTGCCAGCTCCTTAACGACCAGCTATTCACTGGTTGTTAAGAAGCTGACACTTGCCACGTCCTTAACGACCAGCTATTCACAGGTTAAGGACGTGGCAAGTGCCAGCTTCTTAACGACCAGCTATTCACTGGTTAAGGTCGTGGCAGTTGCTGGCTCCTTAACAACCAGCATCTTTACACAATCATGTGACCCGAAAAAACGCACAAAAAATTGTGCGTTTTGGGGCATTTTCACTGACTTACAATGGAAGGCGAGTTTTTTGAAAAGCGCACCAAAGACACGATATGTAAGATTTTTCAAAACGTAGTGCAGTGATGTGAAAAGTCGCATAGGATTTAAAGGGGAAAAACTCTGATGTGCTTTTGTTGCGCTGGAAAGGTGCGTTCTAGAGCGGCAAAAGGGCACCAGTGTGAAAGGGCCCTTACTGTCCTAGGATAGGAAGTGTTTTCTTTAAAGATCACTAGGAAAAAAAAAAAATGAATGCAGCCACCACATCGATGGACTTGTAAGCTGCAATAGATCCCATTTTTGTTCTTGGGTCTAGATATCTTGAACTTTCCAAACGCCCAGAAGCAGAGACCACTTCACTTAAAGGTTTAATTACACTGAAGAATTCTAATCAGCGGCATGGCTGGAAAGCACTCCATTCTCACAGAATGAGGCCGTACCATGAGAACCGACTAATGGTCAGCACATAGGAAATTAATAAAGTGCAGCAATCAGACACAAGTTCCAGATTAGATTTCACTTGATTACTTGTTGCAGAATGATGGCTGAGATGAGATCTGCACATTTCTTGTGTTTGTAATACTTGTCTGAGCCGGCTGTTTAAGAAATCTCAGATATCTATGGTAACGGGCTAACTGCATAGAATAATTCAATCTTGCATGACAACCGCACAGAGTAAACATCCTTCCGTGTTTCCGTAATAAGTAGAAGATTGCTTGTCTTATCAACACATGACTAATCCCAAATAAAGATGAAGAAGATGAAGAAGACAAAAGAAGGAGGAAGAAGGCAGGAAGGAGTAAGAAGGAAGAAGAAAGGAGTAAGAAAGGAGGAGTAAGAAGGAAGAAGAAAGGAGTAAGAAAGGAGGAGTAAGAAGGAAGAAGAAAGGAGTAAGAAAGGAGGAGTAAGTAGCGGGAGGAAGAAAAAGACATCAGTAAAAAGGAAGACAGAAAATGGAAAAAAGGAATAAGAAAGGAGGTGGAGGAGGAGGAAGAAAGGAGGAGGAGGAAGAGGAAGAAGAAAGAAGAAGAAACAAGGAAGGAGAAGGACGAAAGAAGGAGCAGGAAGAAGAAAGGAGGAAAAAGTAAGGAGGAAGGAAGAAAAAGGAAGAAGGAAGGAAGAAAAAGGAAAGAAGAAAGAAGACAGGAGGAAAGAGGAAGAAGACAGGAGGAAAGAGGAAGAAGACAGGAGGAAGGAGGAAAAAGAAAGGCGGGAGGAGGAAAAAGGAAGAAGACGACGGCACAAAACCAAACACAAAGCACCCCAAAACATTTGCCCACTTACATAGAAATTAAGGGTCTATCATTTTTATCATAGGTGTATTTTATATGATAGAGACAGAATTTAAAAAAATTCAGGAGGAAGAAACAGACAGGAGGAAAAAGCAAAACAGAACAGAAAATGGAAAAAAGGAAGAAGAAAGGAAGAAGAAAGAAGGAAGAGGAAGAAGAAAGGAGGAAGAGGAAGAAGAGGAAGAAAGCAAGGAGAAAGAAGGAAGGAAAAGGACGAAAGAAGGAAAAGGAAGAAGAAAGGAGGAAAAAGTAAGGAGGAAGAAGACAGGAGGAAGGAGGAAGAAGACAGGAGGAAGGAGGAAGAAGACAGGAGGAAGAAGGAAGAAGACAATGATGACACAAAACCAAACACAAGGCACCCCAAAACGTTTGCCCACTTACAAAATGAAGGGTCTATCATTTTTATCATAGGTGTATTTTATATGATAGAGACAGAATTTAAAAAAAAAATCCAGAAGAAAAAAAAAACCCCACTTAAAACAAATGTTATAAATTAAGTTGCAGTTCAGTGAGTAAAATAAGTATTTGATCCCCAAGCAAAACATGACTTAGTAGTTGGTGGAGAAACCCTTGTTGGCAAGCACAGAGGTCAGACGTTTCTTGTAGTTGGTGACCAGGTTTGCACACATCTCAGGAGGGATTTTGGTCCCTTTTTTACAGATTTTCTCTAAATCCTTAAGGTTTCCTGGCTGGCACTTGGCAACTCGAAGTTTCAGCCCCCTCCATAAATTTTCTATGGGATTAAGGTCTGGAGACTGGCTAGGCCACTCCATGACCTTAATGTGCTTCTTCTTGAGCCACTCCTTTGCTGCCTTGGCAGTATGTTTTGGGCCATTGTCATGCTGGAAGACCCATCCATGACCCATCTTCAGTGTTCTGGCTGAGGGAAGGTGGTTCTCATCCAAGATTTTACAATACATGGCCCCATCCATTGGCCCCTCAACGCGCCAAAGTCGGTCTGTACCTTTAGCAGAAAAACAGCCTCAAAGCATCATGTTTCCACCTCCGTGCAGAGATGATGTTCTTAGGGTCATAGTCAGCATTTTTCTTCCTCCAAACACAGTGAGTCGAGTTAATGCCAAAGAGCTCAATTTTGGTCTCATCTGACCACAACACTTTCTCCCAACCCTTCTCAGAATCATTTAGATGTTCATTGGCATGACTGTACACGTGTCTTCTTGAGGAGGGGGACTGGCCATGTATGAAGGAAGAAAAACACTGACTATGACCCCAAGAACACCATTCCTATAGTCAAGCACGGAGGTGGAAACAGGATGCTTTGGGGCTGTCTCTCTGCTAAAAGGTACAGGCTGACTTTGCCGCATTGAGGGGCCAATGGATGGAGCCACGTATTGCAAAATCTTGGATGAGAACCTTCTTCCCTCAGCCAGAACACTGAAGATGGATGGTGGATGGGTCTTCCAGCATGACAATGACCCAAAACATACCACCAAGGCAACAAAGAAGTGGCTCAAGAAGTAGCACACTAAGGTCATGGAGTGGCCTAGCTGGTCTCCAGACCTTAATCCTATAGAAAATTTATGGAGGGAGCTGAAACTTAGAGTTGCCAAGAGACAGCCAAGAAACCCTAAGGATTTAGAGAAAATCTGTAAAGAGCGGACCAAAATCCCTCCTGATATGTGCGCAAACCTGGTCACCAACTACAAGAAACGTCTGACCTCTGATTGCCAACAAGGGTTTCTCCACCAACTACTAAGTCATGTTTTTCTTGGGGATCAAATACTTATTTTAGTCACTGAACTCCATTTATAACATTTGTATCATGTGTTTTTTTTTCTGGATTTTTGGTTTATATTCTGTTTACAAATATTCACAGGCCGAAAGAAATTCGTTTTACAAACCAATGAATAATAAATAATGAAGTCAATTAACTTGGATATTTTTTTGGAATCAGCATGTTTCACTGACAAGCTTGTCAGTGAAACAAGAAAAGTCCCCCCTCTTGCATCAGTCTCTGCCTTAGGAATCCACCCTTACATCAGAGTCTGCTTTATGAGACCCCCCTTACGTCACAGCCTGTTTTATGAGACCCCCTTACATCAGAGTTCCCATCAGAGCCCACTTACTTTAGGGTCACCATCAGAGTCCCACTTACATAAAAAAGGTACCTATCAGAGATCACCCCCCCCCCCCCCCCACGACCCCCTTACATGAGGGTCCCCATCACAGTCTCCCACTACTTACATTAGGGTCAGCATCAAAGTCAACCGCTTACATCAGGGCCCAATTAGAGTGCCCATTATGTCAGAGCCCCCTTCATGGTTTCCCTTTATATCAGAGTACCCCCACATCAGATTCCCCATCAGTGGTCTGCCCTTACCCTGCTTCTACATTTGCTTTAGTCAGTGTAGCAGGAGAGAGGGAGCCAGGAGGAGGAGCAGGTATAAGCAGAGGCAGTTCTGCGTTCCTGCTGGGGCAAACAGACCATTGGTTGCTGGTGGTCCTAGCAACCAGTTGACTTGGAGCAGTAAGTGGAATGAGATCCTAGCAGCAGGTCAGATGCAATACAGTAGAGGTCTTAATTGGCCCGCAGGCTGTAGTTGGGAGACCTCTGTTCTAGTCCAACAACGTTCAACTTTTTTGATACAGGACAATCAAGCCCCCCCTTAAATTAAAAATGAATGTAATGCTACAGAAAGGTGTCAGACTGAAGACATGCAAAGGAGATGGCCAGAGACTGAACATGATATAGGAGTTGTTGGAGACTGGGGTTGTTGGAGACTGTGGGCATGGTATTGGAGCTGTTGTAGACTGGGGGCATGGTACTGGAGCTGTTGGAGAATTGGGGCATGGTACCGGGGTTGTTGGAGACTGGGGGCATGGTATTGGAGCTGTTGGAGACTGGGAGCATGGTACTGGAGTTGTTGGAGAATGAGGACATGGTATTGGAGACTGGGGGCATGGTATTGGAGCTGTTGGAGACTGGGGGCATGGTACTGGGGCTGTTGGAGACTGGGGGCATGGTACTGGGGTTGTTGGAGACTGGGGGCATGGTATTGGAGCTGTTGGAGACTGGGGGCATGGTATTGAAATTTTGAGGGACTGTGCACATGGTACTGGGGTTGATGAAGACTGCGGGTATGGTATTGGGTCTGTTGAAGACTATGGTCATGGTATTGGAATTGTTGGAGACTTGGGGCATGGTAATGGGAGTTGGAGACTTGGGGCATGGTGTTGGGAGTGGCTGGAGACTGTGGGCATGATATTGGAATTGTTGGAGACTGGGGACAAGCCTCAGGAGGTAGTCATGACTAGAGACACATTATATGGGACTGCTGGAGATCACTGTTCTTGCAAACTTTACAAATCAATGCTTCCACTTTTGTGCTGCCTACACCCCCCTTACAAAAAAAAAAAAAAAAGAGAAAGGGATGGGTAGTGCACAAAAAATAAGATAGCATGAAAAAAAAAACACCAAACCATTTAAGTAGTAGAACTGGTCAGAGTACGAACCTCGGAAAGGAAACACAGATGTCTGGCCTTTATTGAACGGCCCTCAGGGTCTCTGCTGACAAAGGGCTGGGCTGCAGGTTGTGCAACTGGGTTTAACAGGATTTTTTCTTTTTTTTTACCATGGATGCAAAGCCCACAGTGTTTTGGAAAATCAAAGGGGGACTTATGACCCTTATATGCGTTTTGGTTAGAAGGTAAACCATATGGGGTTTTTCTTGCCTTCCTCTGGATTACCTGTGGGCATAGTTTTTTTTTTTGGTATATGGACGTGTGCTCTTTATTTTTTTTCTATTGGTTGAACTAGGTGGACCTGTGTCTTTTTTAAGCCTGACTAACTATATAACTATGTAAACAAAACTGCAAAGGATAATTAGATCAAGCAAGTTTATTATTGGCGGACCTCCACTTCACTTCCTGTCCTGTACACACAATAGTAGTGAGAATAAACTCTCCAAAATTAGGGGAAATTCCTTTTTAGACAGAGTGCTGTAAATATCCTAATAGGAAGATTTCATCTATATTCACGCTCTTCTCTGACTTTCAGTCCCAGCGACACAAGTCATCAGGACACTGAATCTTCCTAGAGGGGACACAGACATCACTAAACCAGACAGGGTGCAAAGTTCACACATGCTTTGATCTCTGAAGAGCAATCCTCATTTGGATTGAGGTTCAGAGATCACTTGACAGGTGGTGAGGAGGCATTGTTGTAACTAGCATTAGCAGAAGGAACGTCATCAATGGTGGACTCCATGTTCTCTTCTCAGCACAAGACCCGATAATGAGAGATCTTATCAAGGAAGGACAGCAGAATGGTCTTGCTCCAGTAGCCGGGGACAGTCCTCTTCCTGTTGCACATGCAGAGATTTCCATGTAATCCTGACCCTGCAGCGAGTACAGATAAATCCCTACTCCCACAAATAGGCTGTCCTTCCATGACTTCTTGGCCGAATTCCAAAGACACACAAATGTGCCAATGTGCTCACCCAGCAACTCATGGACGGGTATTTTCTTAGCATCCGAAAGGCTCAAAAGCCAAGTGTGTTACACCATTGCGTAGTAGACGGCATGCAGGTTCGGTTTCACTCCATACTTTACAACTGGACAAGCGCCGGCATGAATTCTGCACCGAATACTAATCTCTTTATTAAATAAAAAAAAAAAATAAGCAATGGATTTCTCTGTATGGAAAGCGAACCTACCATACAGAAAAATAAATCTGTTGATAGAGTATTAGGGCATTAAATGGTTTAACATATTTTGCATCACCGAATCCCGTACTAAATCGTTACAGCTGCAGACATTTCCTTTAATCGCTCTCCAAATCAAATCCCCCCCCCCCCCTTCCCAAGATTCTGCGAAGACGATGGTGACACTAGATCTGCAGCATTAGGTTTCCCAGTTGCACAAATGAAAGATTGGTGGGAGCAGGGCAAAAGTTCCATTAATAGTTTATGATATGATACTTGGCAGGCAGCAACCTTATACCGACACCCACAAATTATTTCTTTTTTTTTTTTTTTTATTTAGAAGAGGTGCGTAGTCAGCATTTTTTCCTGAAGGTGAGCAAAGCCAGCACAGTTAGTCAAGTTATAGGAAGAATAGGCTGCACACCACAGTATCTGATCCAAAATCCTTTATTAGGACATCCCAGAGTGATTACAGGACCAGAGTGCCTGGTAGACGCGTTTCACAGTACAGCGGTACCTTGGATTACGAGCATAATCCGTTCCAGGAGAATGCTTGTAATCCAAAGCACTTGCATATCAAAGCGAGTTTCCCCGTAGAAGTCAATGGAAACGAAGATAATTCCTTCCGCATTGACTTCTATTACATGCAATACCGCATGTGGCCAGAGGTGGGGGGCGCTGGAGAGCCTCGGAAATACTCGGGGACAGCTCGGCTGAACTCGGGAACAGAGTGTTTCCGAGTATTTCCCAATGGCTCCGAACCATTCCGAGTGTCCCAGGCGCTCCCGCACCTCTGGCCAAATGCGGTACTGCACCCACCGCCCATTAGCTTGAATTCTGCTCATTTTGCGAGACAACACTCGCAAACCGAGTCAGAATTAAAAAAAAAAAAAGTTGCTCTTCTTTCAAAAAGTTTGTTAACCGCGGTACACGTAAACCAAGGTTCCACTGTACAATTAGTGCTTAGTCATTAGTCATCGTAAATGACCAAGTACTAATTGTAGTGTGAAACGCATCTACCAGGCACTCTGGTCCTGTGGTGTCACTCTGGGATGTCCTAAAAGCATTTTGGGTCAGATAACGTGGTGTGCAGCCTATTCTTCTTATACATTGATTGCGGAGGCAAGCCGAGGCGGGGACCCCACCAGTACCCTCACCTGGAGCAGCAAGCCTCCTTTGTTTGATCCGACAGTTAGTCAAGTGCTACCGAGAGGGTTCCATTTGTCAAGCTGGAGCTCAATCATTCCAGGTTCTGATGGGTTCCTATGCAACAGGGCTCTGAAACCATCTCTATCGGTATTAGGATAAAATCCAAACCCGCTTATTAAAAAAATTAAAAAAAAGTCACCCTATCATACCTATGTCAATTGATCGATGAGCTTAGGCTCTCTTCTTCTTCCACCCATGAAGGATTGGCAGGTTGTACCCATCCTTGATACCGATTGGCGGTCGACTACAGCTGGCCACAGTGCACACTAAAAAACCCGCAAAGGTTCTCTCACCTCCACCGCCCCCACACTATTCAATACACACAAAAAAAAAGTTTAATTGGAACACCACCCTAAAAACTCATCTCCAGAGAAAGGTAAAGGTCTCCCTCACAATGGAGGTGTCCTCAACGCTGCGAGGGTTAAAGCCTAGATTTCGCTAATTTTTTTTAAAAATCAGCACAAAGGACTATTAATGTGTCCCTTGTGCTGGTGGCTCTTCTCTTAGTTGAAATTTTCTGTCCTCTTCCGCTGTCACAACCTGAAGCCAGGCTCAGAGACCAATAGCTATGGCAGTAGAGAGGCTCCCACCAACCAGCTGGATAAGTACAGATGCAGGTCACCTTGGCGGATGACGTGGACTCACCCGAAGTACTAACTGGTGTTCACCAGAGCTCCTGATAGTGGAGATGGGTTTGGCAGCATGTTAAGTACCAGGTCAGGGTCCTCAGGATCGCCCCACCAGGAGGTGAGCAAGCCGGGGTCCAGAAGGAGATATAGCAGGTAGGGATCAAGCAGAAGCGTAGACCGGGAACAAGCCAGAGGTCGGCAAGAGTGGTTGCAGGTAGGCATCAATTGGAAGCGTAGTCCAGAAACAAGCCAACGGTCGGTAACGAGTGGTTGCAGGTAGGCATCAAGCAGAAGCGTAGTCCGGAAACAAGCCAAAGGTCAGTAATGAGTGGTTGCAGGTTGGGTTCAAGCAGAAGCATAGTCAAAGAGCAAGCCAAAGGTCGGTAACAAGCGGTAGCGAAGATACACAAGGCACAAGGAGTGACAAGACTAAGATATTGGCTCATTAATCTGGCAAACAGGAAGTGCAGAGACATGGCTTAAAGTAGAAGTACAGTCAAAGCTCGTTTGGCTGTACTTCTCTTGTGGCTCACAGGAGTGCAGTTCCTTTCGCACTCCTGTGACCCGTTTTCAGCAGAGAGCGGGATGAAGTCCGCTGTCCGCTGACGTCACAGAGTCGGTCCAGGCTCGGACATCATCATGACCATAGTCAGGATCCTGGACCAGCAGCCAGCTCAGCCTCTCAGCGAGCCGCTGAGAGCCTGAGCCGGCCACTCCCGCTCCCTCCACAGCCCAGTGCTCATCTGAGCGTTGGGGAGCAGAAAGATGTGACTGACAGTCAGCAGCTCTCTGCTCACGGAGCTGTGAGAACCGAGCGATCGGTGGTGTTTGATCGCTCGGTTCTCAGTGTTAGAGGTGGCGGAGGATAGATGCAGCATCGGACCAATGCTGCATCCACCTGGGTAAGTAGGAATCTTAAAAAAAAAATAAATAAATAAAAAAAAAACAAAACATACTTCTCTTTTAAATCAGGAAGTTTATGGAAGGAGCAAAGGAGTTCAAGTTTCAAGAAAAACAGGTTTCAAGGCAGGATCATTCAAGGAATTGTCCAGGGAGCTTTCCAGCATCCCATTCGCAGGTCCTGACTGCCACCTCGGCCCCCCTAGCAGTTGTATTAACCCCTGCGGCACAAAGATTATTGCTACAGGGGTTAATACAATAGCAGGATCTGTCAAAGGCGCTCGCCAATAGTGCTGACTATGCTCACCCTTTCCGAGCCTCTGCTCCATTCATAAAAAGATATACTATAGCTTCCAGTATTAGGGGGCATTTATCAGCAGATGGAGTAGATAAAAGGGCATATAGGAGGGACACAGAGTGTCTAAGGAGGGACAATTTCTCAAAGTATGGTACTCGTTGGTAAAAGTCTGCCACTGGAAGGGTGGAGGAAGCGTTGAAGCCAGAGAACATTCTAGAACGATCGTTCTTAAGGGGCCTGTTGGGGGGGGGGGGGGGCAAAAGTGGAATTGGCCACTGAGAATCATGGCTGAAATGAGCAGCGTTATATACACACTCACTGTCCACTTTATTAGGTCCACCTTGCTATTAGCGGGTTGGACCCCCTTTTGCCTTCATTCTTGGTGGCATAAATACAACGAGGTGTTGGAAACGTTTCTCAGAGATTTTGCTCCATAGTGACATGATAACATCACGCAGCCATGATGCCACCACATCCCAAAGGTGCTCTATTGGATGAGATGTGGTGAGTGTGGAGGCCATTGGAGTACAGGGACCTCATTGTCCAGTGGTGAGATGATTGGGGCTTTGTGACATGGTGCATTATCCTGCTGGAAGGAGCCATCAGAAGATGGGGACACTGTAGTCATAAAGGGGTGGACATGGTCAGCAACAATACTCAGGGAGGCCATGGTGATTAAACCATGATCAATTTGTACTAAGGGGCCCAAAGTGTGCCAAGAAAATATCCCCCACCATCTGAATGACGCAGCTGAAATACAGACTCATCAGACCAGGCAACGTTTTTCCAAGCTTCTGTTGTCCAAGGTTGGTGATCCTGTGCCAATTGTAGCCTCAGTTTCCTGTTCTTGGCTGACAGGAGTGGCACCCGGTGTGGTCTTCTGTTGCTGTAGCCCATCTACTTCAAGGTTGGATGTGTTTTGCGTTCAGAGATGGTATTCTGCATACCTTGAGTGTAACGAGGGGTTATTTGGGTTGCTGTTGCCTTTCTATCATCTGGAACCAGTCTTCCAACATTCTCCTCTGACCTCAAGAAAGCATTTTCCTCCACACAACTGCCGCTCACTGGATATTTTCTCTTTCCCCACCATTCTCTGTAAACCCCGAGAGATGGTTGTGTGTGAAAATCCCAGAAATACTCAGACCGGCCCGTCTGCCACCAACAACCATGTCATGTTCAAAGTCACTTAAATCCCCTGTCTTCCCCCATTCTGATGCTCGGCTTTGAACTTCAGCAAGTCGTTTTCACCACGTCTAGATGCCTAAATGCATTGAGTTGCTGCCATATGATTGGCTGCTTAGCAATTTGTGCTACCAAGCAATTAAACAGGTGTAGCTAATAAAGTGACCGGTGAGTGTATATTTCCATTGTGGAATTGGGGGGGGTCTGTTGATCACAGGGTAAAATTTGGGCTGCCTATTATGGGGAAAAAAGTGGAGAGGGGTACCCGACAAGCTTGTAGGGTTCTATCAATTTCTGGCGGTGTTTAATTGGATAAATGATTGTCTTCGGATATTGACCATGCACATGCTGATTGCCCATCTACAGTCGGTCTAACTGCTGTAGAGGTTTGTTTCAAACGAACAAAAACGCGAATGAACTCTTTGATCAAAACGTTATGCAATTGTGGAGAAAGAAAAGAAAAGAAGAAAAAAAAAAAAAAAGCTGTACTAAAAAGGTCTCACTTCTATCCATCTGATATATAAAGTAATAGAACGAGGTTGTATGTGTGAGTCATGAACGCTCCCGAGCCACACAATACCTCCTAATAAAACAGCACATTCCTCCGTGAATTGGTTTGGCTGCTGCTGACAGCTGCAGAATAGCGGATGCTTCCCATCGCATCCTTAATGTGTTATGAAAAGCATTGTAAAGAAGCAATGAACTAAAAGGATATAAAAAAAAATAAAAAAAAAAATCTCCAAAAAGGGAGGCCGTCATAACACTTTGTTTTCATATCAGGATTTAAAGGTCACAGGATCGGATAAGAAGAGATACTCCACCGCAGATTCCCAGGAAATGACCACCTAAATTCTCATCTCTGAACCTTTAGCTATTTTATTTTTATTTATTTTTTTAACAATTTACATCCCTCCGCCATCCTCTCTTAACCTTTTCATTGCCAGAGCGTTTTTGCATCATTATTTTTTTGCACACATAAAAACAAAACAAAACAGACACTCTAGAGCAGAAACCTCCAAACCTTCTGATCAAAGGGCCAGTTTGTCAGTGGGAAGAATAGTGTCCCATCATTGGTGTCAGTGGGAGGAATAGTGCCCCATTATTGGTGTCAGTGGGAGGAATAGTGTCCCATCATTGGTATCAGTGGGAGGAATAGTGTCCCATCATTGTTGTCAGTGGAAAGAATAGTGTCCCATCATTGGTATCAGTGGGAGGAATAGTGTCCCATCATTGGTGTCAGTGGGAGGAATAGTGTCCCATCATTGGTGTCAGTGGGAGGAATAGTGTCCCATCATTGGTATCAGTGGGAGGAATAGTGCCCCATCATTGGTGTCAGTGGGAGGAATAGTGCCCCATCATTGGTGTCAGTGGGAGAAATAGTGCCCCATCATTGGTATCAGTGGGAGGAATAGTGTCCCATCATTGGTATCAGTGGGAGGAATAGTGCCCCATCATTGGTATCAGTGGGAGGAATAGTGTCCCATCATTGGTATCAGTGGGAGGAATAGTGTCCCATCATTGGTATTTGTGGGAGGATTAGTGCCCCATTATTGGTATCAGTGGGAGGAATAGTGTCCCATCATTGGTATCAGTGGGAGGAATAGTGTCCCATCATTGGTATTTGTGGGAGGATTAGTGCCCCATTATTGGTATCAGTGGGAGGATTAGTGCCCCATCATTGGTATCAGTGGGAGGAATAGTGCCCCATCATTGGTGTCAGTGGGAGGAATAGTGCCCCATCATTGGTGTCAGTGGGAGGAATAGTGTCCCATCATTGGTATCAGTGGGAGGAATAGTGTCCCATCATTGGTATTTGTGGGAGGATTAGTGCCCCATTATTGGTATCAGTGGGAGGATTAGTGCCCCATCATTGGTATCAGTGGGAGGAATAGTGCCCCATCATTGGTGTCAGTGGGAGGAATAGTGCCCCATCATTGGTGTCAGTGGGAGGAATAGTGTCCCATCATTGGTATCGGGGAGAGGCTAAATTCCTGGCACCGCACATCCACTGAGTCCTATGGTGGTATGAGAGAGACAACCTAAGCCTGGGCTTCAGCCAGGCCACGCCCCCCATGTGTTTCACTCCTCCCCCGGAGCTTAGTCTAGGGCGAAGCGAAACACGTTGGGGGGGGGGGGGCGTAGCCTGGCGGGAGCCCAGGCTGAGGTTGTCCCTCTCATACCTACATAGGACTCTCATGGATGTGCAGCAACAGGGATCTTTCCTCTCTTCCTTCCGGTGACTACAAGAGCTGGGATGAGCACCATCCCTTGCTGCCACTCCTTCAGCGGTTGCAGCATCACCCCTGCATCACCCCACACTACTTCCCCATAGAGATCGAGCCTGAGTGGCACAGTAAACAAACCTTGGGTCACAGTGAGCACTGCAGGGGGATCAGGGAGAGCACACAGGGGGCCTGGGCAACAGACAGAAGGAGAACTTGGGACAGGAGGAGCAGCGGGGTGGCTTTTACTAGTACATGTAAGCCCCTCACCCCCTACTCCCGCAGCAGCTGAAAGCAGCTGGAGAGAGAGGCGGAGAAGCAAGCTTTCAGCTGCTGCAGGGGGGGGTATGACTACAGAGGTCGGCACTAGTAAATGCTGCCCCGCTTCTCCTCCTGTCCAGGTTCCCTTCCTTCTGCTGCCCAGATCCCCCTACTGAACTGATTGGACCCTGCCCTGTACGGGGGGGACCGGTGGTATACCGTTATCAGTGGCCCCGTTCAGGGATAAGATCTCTGGATTTGGTTCACGTAGAAGGTTTACACATGGACTTACCTGTGCACTTTGCGTGATCTCTTCTCTTTCTTTCACGCTCATGTAAGCCAGTGCATCTGTAGGTTCCTTCTCACATGGATCGTGTAGGCCTGGCCCTCCTAGAAAACACAGAATATTTATAAGGGTTGAACACAGATTGGTTAATATTAATATATTGACTCAAAAGCCTTCATGAAAATGAATAGAAGGTACAGTGACTGTGACCACAAGCATTATTTGGGCATTTCCTCTTCAAAAGGAGCACAGTGGCAAGGCTACGGACCTTTCTGTATTCTTAAAAAAACTTTAAAGCAAACCCTTACTGGCCCATTGTTGAAACCACTGTGGAGTATTTCACCCACCAAAGATGGAAGCATTCATTTTTTCACTCTCTCTCCATAGCTGAGCTCTTTAGTGTCAACAGTGAGTTAGCAGCCTTCCAGTGGGAAGAGCAGATTGCCGATAGCACCATTTGAACAATTTCACTGCTTCTATTGTGCATTTTGAGGATGAATTGCCCCATATAACTATAGAGGTCAGTGAGGACTTATTTTAAAGCTGAAAGAGCTGGAGCAACGTCACCCAGCACATGTGGTTCTCTTTGGCTTAGCCTCACCCCATGCTGCGATGAAAGGGAAAGGACAATTATAAAAGGTACTTTGTTACTTTTCTTGTAAAGCGTTTCCTTCATAAATGAATGGATGGCGGTGTCCCCTATCATTTAGGCATGGGAGCCCATCTGGGTTTACAAACACTTTTATAAAAACGTATCAATCGTAATGTATTCTTACCTTTGTGCTTTCTAAAATGTACAGTTCAATTCAATATTTTTATTTGGAGAATGCATAATTCCATCATACAAGACATACAATATATCAGCCATGTGATAAAAGACAGCGGGGAAGGTTCAGCATATTACAGATAATAGTACGATTCATTAGTGGATTGTTTTGTGAATCAAGAAATCGGAAGGAAAAATAAATGAGTTTAATAGAGGTTTGGTTGTAGTAAAGTTGTGGGGTGATATGGTTGATCATCTTGGAGTTTTAGGGGTTTAAGGTTGAAGTTTTGGGGGGATTTATGGCAGAACATCTTGTAGTTTTGGGAGGACTTAGGGTTGAGTGTCTTGGAGGTTTGGGAATGTATGGTTGAGTGTCTTGGAGTTTTGGGGGATTTGGGGCGATATGGTTGATCTTGGAGTTTTAGGGGTTTAAGGTTGAAGTTTTGGGGGATTTATGGTTTAGTGTTTTGGAGTTGTGAGGGATTTGGGGTTTAGGACCTTGGAGTTTTGAGGGACTATTGGTTGTCTATGTCTTGGAGTTTTGGGGGATTTATGGCAGAACATCTTGTAGTTTTGGGAGGACTTAGGGTTGAGTGTCTTGGAGGTTTGGGAATTTACGGTTGAGTGTCTTGGAGTTTTGGGGGATTTACGGTTGAGTGTCTTAGAGAATTTACAGTTTAGTGTCATGGAGTTTAAAGGGGACTTATGGTTGAGTGTATTGGAGTTTTGAGGGATTTATGGTTAAGCATCTTGGAGTTCTGAGGGGACATATGGTTTAGCATCTTGGCGTTTTGGGAACTTATGGTTGAGTGTCTTGGGAGTTTTGGGGGATTTAAGCCGAGTACACACAATGAGATTATCGAGGAATGATTGTTTTTTCAGAGGAAAGCTGTGTACTAATGATCATATTATTGTATGACAGCTTCGAAATCGGTATCTTTTTGTATGATTTTCTGATCGTTTGTATGGGCCTTTAGGGTTGAGCATATTGCAGTTTTGAGGAATTTATGGCTGACCATTTTGGAGTTTTGGGGATGTTTGGTTGAGCATATTGGAGTTTTGGGGGATTTATGGCTGAGCATTTTGGAGTTTTAGGGTATGTTTGGTTGAGCTATTGGAGTTTTGAGGGCTTTATGGTTGAGCATACAGGAGTTTGGGGGGATGTTTGGTTAAGCATATTGGAGTTTAGGGGATTCATGGCTGCGCATATTGAAGTTTGGGTGGGATTCTTGGTTCTGCTGATATAGGTTAGAGAGTTCATAGGTTTATCAACCACTGCTCGAAGTCGACAGCGGGAAATGGGTAATCCATGGATCCAAGATTTCCTTGAATTTGACCATGTTGTAGATGTCCTGCCATCAATGTTTTGATTGCTACAGTCCAATGATGTTTAGATTGGAATTCATATAGCTTTAGTAAATTGTTTCCTGGTCATCAAGACATGCATCATGGGGGTAAATTGATATTTTCTGAGGCCTTCAGGTTTTAAGTTCAGCGCTTCGCAAGGGTTTTTACAACACCATAAATCTCCCCAAACTCCCAGCCGCTGAGCCAGTTTTCTTCAAATTACCCCATCAAATGGCCATAATATTTCCTTGCACATTGAGTTTTTCCTCACTATCACAGCTCAACCCTCAGTGGAATTCAGGCGCTTCCACTCCCAAGTGGCCTTACCAGGTAGAATGATGCCCGACGCCAGGCACTCCATCACTCTCCGTAATGCTTCTCCGGCACCCAACGGTCTATTACAAGTTCCTAGTGCTTTTTCACATATGAGTTCTAGCGGCTGAGAGAAATAAAGTCAGAAGGTGAGTCTACTTAAAAGGTCCCTAATAAAACAAAAAAAAAAAAAAATAGATTATTAGTATTTACAACAAAAACAATAAAATAGGTTAAGATGGAAAGGAAAAAGGGTTTTGTTTGGCATCTTATAACTCAGACCAGCAACCTTCATTATAAAAATAACTGTGCTATTATCTGAGCATATTTTTAAGGACTATCCCCCATGTAAGATGTCCCACCACATTCCACACTCACCCATCCTTTCAGCTGGGTCCAGGTAGGAACTCTGTTGCACAAATCTCGAAGAATACGCAGCACAATTACACAAGATTTTAATCCGTTTGCTCTCGCCTGGAATAGACAAAATGGTTCCAATCCTGCTTCTGTATTCTTTCTTTACCCCAAACCTACAGAGGCCTCAGACAGATTCTTTAAATATGATTACTGAGTAGTAGACTAACTTCATGCAAAGAAAACTACAGATAACATCCATGTCTTAGAAAGGTCAGGTTTTAAACTGAAAAGCTTCACGTAAAAAAGATTGCTTTTGTAGCCTCATGATCATGATATACCAGCTAACACCGCTACACCTAAAAAAAAAAAATTTAAAAAATAATAAAAAAAAAATATCTAGACAGCATCAGTGCCACCTGTAGGCAGGAGGTCAACATAGCGGGGAGTGCCAAAAGCTTTACACGTTAGGAGGTGCGCAATTCTGATTGGTTCTCAGCTGTATGCCTTTAACACAATGAACAATCATTAGCTGGCAAACATCAAGCAATCTCCCATCAGGGCCAAATAGATGGCACTGCTGCTAGGCAAACATGACTTTGAAAAAAAAAAAAAAAGTGAATGTAGAGTTATAAAACTACTCAGGTATATTATGACAGATTACAAGTGCATGAATAACATGAGATCAAAAGAAAAGTCAAATGAAAAAAAAAAAAAACCTCATAAGGCTACAATAACAATAAGGTAAGAACAAATAGCCAACCTGAAACCATTTGGCATGTCGCAGAGACGCCAAGGCGTTCAGGCATTTCTGCCTGTCCAATAAGTCCGGAGGATCTTTCATCGCAACATTTTCTACTGATAAGATGGGATAAAAAAAAAAGACAGATACAATTTGACCAAGGGGATTCTGTCACAGGAAAGAGTATGGCAGCATCTGAACAAGCTAATAAGACTCCCAGAGAAACTGAATGGTTCACAAAGTGCACGGCGGGTTATATTATCCAAAGGCCATTCAAGTAGTATGTGCAACACAAAGCAAAAAGGAGGCATTCACTTCCAGTTTACAAAATCAATAACAGCTATGTACCATCTGGGATCTTATTAAAAATGCACAACATATTTCAGAACGTTAAAAATAGGCATATAGCACTTCCTGACCCTCTCAGAACCAATCACTGAAATCATTCATCTCCGGCCCAACGCGAGTCGTCCAGAGGCAGGATGTCTTTTTTTTTTTTGTCTGTGATAATTAAAATCCCAGCTCTAAAGTAAGCTGGGATACAATATAGTTTGTGAATATTGTTCTACTTAAACAGTTAAAGATCAAATAAAAATTGAGGCTTGCGGTAGCATGCTCATATACCTTTATAATTGGGGCTTGCGTTACATGCTCATATACCTTTATGACTACAGCAATTGTATCTATAGATCTACAGATGTATATCTGTATATCCCCCCCCCCACTGCGATGTTGAAATGAAAGCTATAAATCCGAAATGGTAAAGAATGCGGGCTTAAAAACATTTGCCGATTCTTTATCCTTCATTAAAATGTTTTATCTATCACCATGTGAGCCATACACAAAGCTAGAACACATTCAGAGCAATTTTCACTGGGTCTCAAATTTTTTAATATAAAACACATTTAGAATTGGGTTTGCTGTTGGCCACAAACCTACAGACCCCGAGCTCTTACCTAAACACAATAGGGTGAATCAGCAAAAAGTGGCACAGGCATAAAGCCTGCGCCACTCTTCTAAACTGAGCAGATCCGACTCCTAATTAACAAAGTTAGTGCAAGCCCCTTTGGTAAATAGGAACAATGTGCTTAATTTTCTTACGATGTGTCAGACACGGTATAGAGAGCTGGAGCTGCTTTTTTTTTTTTAAGTAGAATTCTAGGCTAAAGTTAGTCTTAAAAATGTCTCCCCCCCACTCCTTACACCTATGATGGAGGAGGGGGAGATGAAGGGAGGAGGAGGAGATGAAGGAGGAGGAGGAGATGAAGGAGGAGGAGGAGGAGGAGATCAAGGAGGAGATCAAGGAGGAGGAGGAGGAGGAGATCAAGGAGGAGGAGGAGGAGATCAAGGAGGAGGAGGAGATGGAATCGAGGAGGAGGAGGAGGAGATCGAGGAGGAGGAGGAGGAGATCGAGGAGGAGGAGGAGATGGAGATCGAGGAGGAGGAGGAGATGGAGATCGAGGAGGAGGAGGAGATGGAGATCGAGGAGGAGGAGGAGGAGGAGATCGAGGAGGAGGAGGAGATGGAGATCGAGGAGGAGGAGGAGGAGGAGATCGAGGAGGAGGAGGAGATCGAGGAGGAGGAGGAGATCGAGGAGGAGGAGCAGGAGATCGAGGAGGAGATCGAGGAGGAGGAGGAGGAGGAGGAGGAGATCGAGGAGGAGGAGGAGATCGAGGAGGAGGAGATCGAGGAGGAGGAGGAGGAGATCGAGGAGGGAGGAGAGGAGGAGGAGGAGGAGGAGGAGGAGATCGAGGAGGAGGAGGAGGAGATCGAGGAGGAGGAGGAGGAGATCGAGGAGGAGGAGGAGGAGATCGAGGAGGAGGAGGAGGAGATCGAGGAGGAGGAGGAGGAGATCGAGGAGGAGGGGAGATCGAGGAGGAGGGGGAGATCGAGGAGGAGGGGGGAGATCGAGGAGGAGGGGAGGAGATCGAGGAGGAGGAGGAGGAGATCGAGGAGGAGGAGGAGGAGATCGAGGAGGAGGGGGAGGAGATCGAGGAAGGAGGAGGAGATGAAGAAGGAAGTAGGAAAAAGAAGGAGGAAGAATGAAGAAGGAAGAAAGAAAGAAGGAAGGAGGAACATGACTTGGCGAGCAGGAGACGGGCCAGACATGGCACAGAGAGCTGGAGCTGCTTTTTTTAAAGTAGAATTACAGGCTGAAGTTAATTAGGTTAGCATTGGTGTTAGGAGTGTCTGGTAACATTTTTAAGGCTTATTAACTTTAGTCTGGAAAGCCTTTAAAAAAGCCATGTTCCGCCTTCTTTTTCCTACTTCTTTCTTTTGCCTTATTCCTTGTTTCTTCTGTCTTTGTTTTAGTAAGGCTTTGTTAGTCTTAGGTTAGCACTGGTGTTAGGAGTAGCAGGGAACAATTTTTAGGACTTAAGCCTACTGAAGCCTTACTAAAACAAAGGAGGAAGAAGAAGGAAGAAGAAGGAAGAAGGAAGAAAGGGGGAAAAGGAAGAAAGGGGGAAAAGGAAGAAAGGGGGAAAAGGAAGAAAGGGAAGAGGAAGAGGAAAAGAAGGAAGAAAGGGAAGAGGAAGAGGAAAAGAAGGAAGAAAGGGAAGAGGAAGAGGAAGAGAAGGAAGAAAGGGAAGAGGAAGAGGAAAAGAAGGAAGAAAGGGAAGAGGAAGAGGAAAAGAAGGAAGAAAGGGAAGAGGAAGAGGAAGAAGAAAGGAGGAAAAGGAAGGAGGAGAAGAAGAAAGGAGGAGGAGGAGGAAAAGAAAGAAAGAAAGAAAGAAAGAAAGAAAGAAAGAAAGAAAGAAAGAAAGAAAGAAAGAAAGAAAGAAAGAAAGAAAGAAAGAAAGAAAGAAAGAAAGAAAGAAAGAAAAAAAGGAGAAGGAGAAAGAAAAAAGGAGAAGGAGAAAGAAAAAAGGACAAGGAGGAGAAGGAGAAGGAAAAGAAAAATGAAAAGGAAGAAGGAGAAGGAAGAAGACAAAAGAAGAAAGAAAAGGAAGGAAGAAGAAAGTAGGAACAAGTAGAAACTAAGTTGTTACTATAAAGCAAGAGTTACTCTACTAATATATGAAATTTGAACGACCTATGGAAGCTAATAATAATAAAAAAAAAATTATGCCCACTTTTGCATTAGTTTCAGTACAGCCCTCGTATTATTATGGAGTGCTGTTGCGTGACAATTTTAGATTCAAACTGTCTAACAAAGATATAACAGTTTTTCTTTTTTTATTACTTCCTAGAGACACAGCTAACACTTTTTTTTTTTTTTTTTTTTTTTTTTAGGAACGTCCACAATACGCACTAACCCTCTCTCCAGTATATAAGAAATAAAACAGCAAAATGAAATGTCTTCAGTGTTATTAGGATACAGGAGATTAGCAGAACATTCACGATGGAGTGTCTGCTGGTTGGACTAAAATAGACTTCAGAGAGAATGTGTCTTTAGTGAAATGTCATTGTTTAATGAACATTCACTTTATACAAATATGTATCCTGAAAGGTTTGTACTTTTTCATCAATTTTAGATGATATTTGTCTATTTTTATTGAGGAAACGTCAAGTTCTTTAATCCCCAGCACTGCTCAGGAACATCTGTAGAATTGGCTATTCTCCTTCATTATTCAAGCTCACAGGTTTTGATAGCTAAAACATCAAAATGAATTCCTGCCTTGTAAAAATGATCAAATGTTGAAAGAATCTTACATTAATATTGCACTGCTTATGAAATCTGGGTAAATTCAGCCTACAATGTTTCATTAAAAAAAAAAAAAAGGTGTCTGGCATATTTGTTTCCTCTACATCTGTATATTAATGTTCCTTCTTGCCCCAGATTCCTATTATCAGAAGTGCTACAGCCTATTTTCCGTCCTGCAGAACTCTGCGGCAGATGTTTTCATTGTATTAAGTCTTGCTGTCATATTGACGTCATAAAGCTCAAATTGTAGATCCTTTGTCTCTTTAAAAGGATATTAGGAAAGTGTTTAAAGGTGCAGTCCCATAATAAGAACACACAATCAGCGCAGGAATAAGAACGCACACACGGCAGGCACACACATAAGGGCTTGTGTCAACGGGCTTCTTTTTTTTTTTTGCGTCTGAACTGCTTCTCTTCCTACACAAAAGTCTATGGGAATTCAAAAGCAGCTTGAAGCTGGTTAACTGAAAGTCAAGTGCACTTGCAATGCATTTGGAACGATCTTAGAGGAATGTCAAAACTGTCAAATGCATTCTGAGTTTGCCAATCAACACAAGTCCTTAGTCCATCTATACAGGTCCTACGTCTACCCTGAAGGATTGGGTCATTCCCGGACTGACTTGTTCATTTATCTAATGCAAGCCATACACTTTAGATGTTTCCTGTTCAGCCCCCTAGACCTTCCCATCCATGCTAAAGAGCGTTAATGGAGGGATCTGCCCTGCCGGCTATTATAATGGATTGGATGCCGTCGCGGTTCAACAATTTTTCATCCAGCACCTTCATTCTTCAATAAAAGTTTGCCGGGTCAGTTGGTGCCAACAGAGCCATCTACGGCTCAAATTTCAGACAATTAACAGCAATTGGCTGAAGTTCGTCTCATATACGGCTAGCCTAGGAGAGATCATTTATATGGATGGAGGTGGAATCAGAAGTGCCGGGGCTGTTACATTCAGACTGGATGCAGCTGTTGTCGGGCTGACAATTTTCCATCCAGCTCCCTCAATTTTTCAATTGAAGTTCATAAGGCCAGTTGGTGCCAACAGGGCCACCTATGGCTTGAGTTGCAGCCAAGGAATCAGCTGAAATTCAAATCATGTTTAGCCAACAGAGAGATCATTTATACAGGGGGGGAAATCGTTATTTGATCCCCTGCAGATTTAGTAAGTTTGCCCACTTACAAAGAAATGAAGGGCCTATAATTTTTATCGTAGGTGTATTTTAAAATGATAGACACAGACTATATCAACCAAAAAAACAAACAGAAAAAACACGATACAAATTTTATAAATGGAGTTGCAATTCTCAGTGAGTAATATAAATATTTGATCTCCTACCAACCAACAATAATTCTGGCTCCCACAGACTGGCTACAGTAGGTGCTCATGTGGTACACAGATTAGTCCTGTCAATGTAAGAAGGTGCTCCTATCGACAACTCGTTATTTGTATAAAAGACACCTGTCCACAGAATCACTTTCCTCCATTCAAACCTCACCATCATGGGCAAGACCAAAGAGCTGTCAAAGGACGTCAGGGACAAGATTGTAGACCTGCACAAGGCTGGAATGGTCTACAAGACCATTAGCAAGAAGCTTCGTGAGAAGGAGACAACAAATGGCTTATGATTAGCCACAAATGGAAAAACTACAAAATAACCATCACCCTCGGCCTGGAGCGCCATGCAACATTTTGCTTCATGGGGTAAGGATGATCATAGGAAAAGTGAGGGATCAGCCCAGAACTACACGGGAGGATCTTGTGAATGATCTCAAGGCAGTTGGGACCACAGTCACCAAACAAACCATTGGTAACACAATACTCTGCCATGGATTGAAATTCTGCAACTCCCACAAGGTCCCCTTCCTGAAGAAGGCACATGTACAGGCCCGTCTGAAGTTTGGCAATGAACATCTAAATGATTCAGAGAAGGATTGGGAGAAAGTGCTGTGGTCAGATGAGACCAAAATTGAGCAAAATTTGGCATTAACTCGACTCTTCGTGTTTGGAGGAAGAAAAGTGCTGACTATGACACTAAGCACAGATGCAGAAACATGATGCTTTGGGGATGTTTCTCTGCTAAAGGTGCAGGCTGACTTTATAGCATTGAGGGGCCAATGGCCATGTATTGTAAAATTTTGGATGAGAACCTTCTTCCCTCAGCCAGAACACTGATAATGGCTTGTGGATGGGTCTTCCAGCATGACAATGACCCAAAACATACCGCCAAGACAACAAAGGAGTGGCTCAAGAAGAAGCACATTAAGGTCACAGAGTGGCCTAGCCAGTCTCCAGACCTTAATCCTCTAGAAAATTTATGGAGGGACCAGAAACTTCAAGTTGCCAAGGAAACCTTTAGGATTTAGAGAAGATCTGTAAAGAAGAGTGGACCATAATCCCTCCTGAGATGTGTGCAAACCTGGTCACCAACTACAAGAAACAAATGACTTCTGTGCTTGCCAACAAGGGTTTCTCCACCAACTACGAAGTCATGTTTGCTTGGGGATCAAATACTTATTTTACTCACTGAGCTACAACTCAAGTTGTAACATTTGAATCATGTGTTTTTTTCTGGATTTTTGGTTGATATTCAGTCTCTATCATTTAAAATACACCTATGATAAAAATTCTAGACCCTTCATTTCTTTGTAAGTGGGCAAAAAATACAAAAAATCTGCAGGGGATAAAATAATTATTTTCCCCACTGTATAGATGGAGAAGGAATCTGCACTGCTACATTCAGATTGGATGCAGTTGTTGCTCGACATAAAACTTTCCAACCAGCTCCTTCAACTTTTTTAATGAAGCTTGTTGAGTCAGTTGGTGCCAACAGGGCCACCTACGGTTCAAATTTCACCCAATTTAGCAGAACTTGGGCAAAATTCAGGTCATGTATGGCTAGCCTAGGAGAGCTCATTTATATGGATGGGGGAGGAATCTGCACTGCTGGCAGCTCTATTCAGATTTGATACAGCCACTGTTCAACTGGCAATTTTCCAACCAGCTCCTCCAATTTTTCAATTGAAGATTGTTGAGCAAGTTGGATCCAACAGGGCCAACTACAGCTTGACTTGCAGCCAATTCAGCAGGAATTGGCCAAAAATTCAAGTCATGTATAGCTAGCCTAAGAGAGATCATTTAAAGGGATGGTGGAGGAATCTGCACTGCTGGATGAAGTTGCTGTTCAGCTGACGATTTTCAAACCAGCTCCTGCAATTTTTCAACTGAAGTTTGTCGAGCCAGTTGGATTCAACAGGGCCACCTACAGCTCAAATTGCAGCCAATTTAGCAGCAATTGGGCAAAATTTGAGTCATGTATGGCTAGCCTGAGAGAGATCATTTATATGGATGGTAGAGGAATATGCACTGCTGGCTGTTATATTTAGATTTGATGCAGTCGCTGTTCAACTGATACTTTTTCCAACCAGCTCCTTCAATATAACAACTGAAGATTGTTGAGCCTGGTGGTGCCGACAGGACCACCCATGACTCAAATTTTAGCAATTTCAGTTGGAATTGGCCAAAATGTAAGTCATGTATGCATAGCCTAATGCCAGCCATAGATGGTTTAAATCTCACCAGGGACTTGCCAAGATTTGAACCATCTAAGGGCAGGCTGAATGTACCAAAGTCGATCCATTGATTGCATGTCTGATTTTCAGCATGCGATTATTGCCAGCGCAAAAAAGAATGGCTATTGCTCAGCCTAAGGAAGTGCAAGCAAAAAATCCATAAGCTACAGTGTCAGGCCTGGCAATCTATACCAATAAATGCCAACTGCCTGAAGACAAAGAAAGCTTGAAGAACCAAAGTAATTAAATTACACTTATGAAGAGATTATTTTCTTTTTAATTCAGCTTTGAGCTTTTGGCAGCTAGAATATTTATGGATCATACAGTACCGAGCTAAAAAAAATATATAGGAAGGGCGTTGCTACTTTTATCATGTACAGCAGGGGTAGGCAACTTCGGCCCTCCATCTGTTTTGAACCTACAAGTCCCACCGACTATGGCCAGTGGGAGTAGAAAATGCCCTGTCGTCAATAGGAGTAAACAATGCCCCATATCATTGGTATCAGTGGAAGGATTAGTGCCTTATCAATGGTGTCAGTTGGAGAAAAGTATCCTTTCTTTATGTGTCTGTCCAGGCAAAATAATAACAAAAAACAGCATATGCAGTCCATCTCTGCAATATATGCACTTTTCCCCATGTTCTGTCTCTTTAAAAACAGATGAACACCACCACCCAAAAAAAAGAAAAAAAAGAAAAAACAGCACCAAACAAACAAAAAAAAAATACTGGTGCAAGAGAGAAGAAAGGAGTGCCCCTTGCCCTCCCTTCCCTCTCCACTTCTTCCTGAATCACCCATCCTACCATTCCCCCCCCCCCCTATTTTTTCTCATCTGGGGTGAGATACCATGGAGAGCATGAACCTATGAAAATGAATTCCAATGTATTATATATAACTACTCTATAGTTATTCTGTTGCGACCTTCCTTTCTAAAATCTACTGTATATACAGGCAGTCCCCGAATTACGAACGGGTTAGGGACTTGCCTGTTTGTTCTTAAGTCGGATTTGTTCATAAGTTGGAAGCGCATGCGCAGAAAAGCAGAGACGTCGTTTTCCGATGTGCCCGCCAACGCCACCTCCCGTTCGTAAATAGGAGTAGTTCGTAAGTTGGAGGTTCATAACTCGGGGACCTCCTGTACTCACTTACGTTGTCAAATGCAAGAATGAAGGCTATTTGCCTTGTTTTCAATGGAAAAAAAAAAAAAGCTGCAAGTACAGCAAATTGTACAATCTGAAAATGACGTGTATTGCAGAGATGCACTGAAGATATTTTTTATATTTTGCCCAGAGAGAGTCTTATAGGGGGAAACTCATTTCATATAAAAAGTTCAAAACTTTAAACCCTTTAAAAAGAATACTTAAACCATTCAACCAAGACATACAACCAAAATAGGAAAGATGGGACCGCACCTTTAAAAAAAATGGGACGTTTCAGGCAAAGCTTTGCGAAGCACGTGGAGAGAGAGAGACGATTAATTTCAATGTGAACATCTGCGTCAAGTTCACAAATAAATTGAAAAAGTACTACAGTAAATGAGTGGTTATGAAGAACTGAAAACACAGACTGAAAGGCTGCAGAGAGTGCTAGTTCTCTAAAAGTTATCGTTTTTTTGGTTTGTTTGTTTGTTTTTTAGTGTAGAGCGTTTATTTAGCTCTTGGGCTGATAAGATCAGTCAAGTCAAGTGGTAACAATGGCTTGGAGATACCCAAAGTGACACTGGGAGATGCTGAGCTAAAAACGGTGTTGTATTGTCCCGTACTATCTTCTCCTTCTGAATGGACAGCTAGAAACCAAGCGTATTATGGAGATAGCAGGTGTGAAGATACAGGCCAGCATATATATATATTCAACATATAAAACAGACGTTGACCTTTTCATTATAAGGCAATGTTTGTGTACCCTCACATGAGTATCGAGAAATGGAGGGTGGGTCAAGAAGTTCTGACTGTTCTTCATCTGAGAAGCTAGGCCTAAAATGAAACAAAGCCTGGATTTAGGAATGAAATGGTCCACCACACAAAATATGGGACTTCCAAAAGTCTACTAACCAAAAGGTCCAATTCAAAATTTACTGCAAGTGGAACTGGTCCTGGTGGGTCGTAAATCTACAAAGCGTACCATTTTTTTGTTTTTTTAAGGTTGAATTCTAAAGACTTAAGCCATTAAAGAAAAGGTGGTGGTGATGCCTAATCTATGGATAAACAGGCCGTTCTGTAAAAATCGGAGATTGACTCAATTCTAACAATTCAACGGGAATGGAACGAATACTTCATGGGAGGGTCAACAAAACACTGCAGAAACATGACTGGCAAGCCCTATGACAGCACACGTTTGCCTCAACAAACCACAACCCTGACAGATAGGTCACAATCCATGCTTTGCCTCCCAGTGTACCGTGCCATGTATGTACAACTATACTAGCAGTATTGTCTTGCAGCCAGTCAGCATCTGTGTACAAAATCCTATCAAAAGTACAGATGAAAAGGATCATGGGGGGTGAGGGCAAGAAGAAAGAGACTTGCATCAGAATATCTTGTACATTAACATCATTAGAATGAAGTGTCTTCATGCTCTGCTCGGAGGCCAAGCCCAGGCATTTCCCGCAAAAGGGTTTTTCATTTTTTTAAATTTTTTTTTTGGGTAGAAGCTTTTTTATGTTCCGGGACCAGCTGCGCATGTTCAGAACTTGCTGGACAAATACGTTTATAACACAATAAATTGGATATTAATATTCACCAAATTACTATAGTTATATATGTTTTACTATATCTTATATTATTATCTTATATGCCCAATATCTAAAATAATTTAGAGATTTTTTTCCCAACATTGAATAAAATAAAGGGCCTATAAGATCAAGATCTAATACGTTATAGGGCCTTCATGACCAACATCCAATACAATTTAGGACTTATATGCCAAACATCTAATATAGAGCCTATATGCCCCATATCTAATATAATAGAGCCCAATATCATATAGAGCCTCCATGTTCCACATCTAACATAACATGGGGCCTATATGCCCAATATTGAATATAATAAAGGGCCTATATGCCAAAAATCAAATCTATTATTGGACCTACATGCCCAATATCTAATATAGAGCCTATATGCCCAATAAAATATATGGCCGATATGGAGCCTATATGCCCAATAAAATATATGGCTGATATGGAGCCTATATGCCCACAATAAAATATATGGCCTATATGCCCATATCTAATATGATATGGAGCCTATTTGCCCAAACTCTAAGATAATATAGAGCTATTCATCCGCTACTTAATATAACATAGAACCTATATGCCCAATACCTAATATAGAACCTATAAACCCAATACATAATATAATATTGAACCTATATGGCCCAATACCCAATATAATATAGAACCCATTTGCCCAATACCGAATATAGAACCTATATGACCAATACCTAATACAAAACCTATATACCAAATACCTAATATAATATAGAACCTATATGACCAATACCTAATATAGAACCTATATACCAAATACCTAATATAATATAGAACCTATATGACCAATACCTAATATAGAACCTATATGCCCAATACCTAATATAAAACCTATATACCAAATACCTAATAAAATATAGAACCTATATGACCAATACCTAATATAGAACCTATATGCCCAATACCTAATATAATATAGAACCTATATGGCCCAATACCTAATATAATATAGAACCTATATGCCCAATACCTAATATAATATAGAACCTATATGGCCCAATACCTAATATAATATAGAACCTATTTGCCCAATACAGAACCTACATGACCAATATCAAATATTACATAAGACCTATACAGTATGCCCAACATCCAATCCATCTGACGACCTATATTCTCCCCTAAAAGACAACATAAAATGAAACATTTTGCGATCCTTTGTCTAATGTCAAAAGAAATACATGAAAGCGCCCGCTGGCACCTCAACGAGCTCCCGAGTTCGATATTCATTTGTCTCACCTGGACATAAGATGCGCAGAAGGTCCCCTCACATAAGAGAAAGAAAGAAAAAAGCAATCACCAGTATAATGATATAATAATTGGGGGGTCAGCTCATGAAGACACAAGCATCATTCTGACTGCATGAAATACACACAGGACAAGTCCACTGCACCTAGGCTGCTCGGTGTTGTTAGGATATAGATTAGCATAGTCAAAAACCATACCTCAGGAAATATTGGTCAGTTATACCCCTTATGATGGAAGCATGATTTAAACAGTTATAAAGTTTAAGGGAATACAGATACAACACATGAGCAAGAGCATAAAGAGCAAAAAAAAAAAAAAAAAAATCTACAAATGCTCTCATTTTTAATTATTATAGTTGTTCTAATTTTAATTTCTAATCATTCATTATAATTACAGTTAAGATGCATTAGCATTTAAAAAGGCCACAAAATCTAAAAAAAAAAAAAAAAAAAAAAAAAGAAGAAGGCATATACAAGGGTACACAGTACCCCCCCAATAGGTGTACATTTAAAATGATTCAACTAATCTTTTAGGTTTGCTGGCCCTTTAAAAGCACGTAAGATATATACCATTTAAACACTCAAGTGCAGTTATTGTAACTGGAGAAAATTATTATTTTATTTGCTTTCCTTGCAAAAGTTTACTTTTTAACCAGAATTTCCAATAGTAACACAATATGCTACTCAAAAAAAAAAAATTTGGTTGAAAATATATGATGAAATAAGAAGGGGTCTAAAAACAGACCCCTGACATCTCACCTTTGAGACCGAGAAAGGGATTGAGGACACAGATTCTTCAGTTCCTTTCTCTCTAGCCTTAGTTGCACTGAAGATGAATGAACAGGAGACAAGAGGCTCCCGTTCATTCAATAGCTGAAGCATACATGGTAAACACAGTATACTATGCTCAGTTATGAATGAACATGGGAGCAAATCGGTACTGATCACTCACTGTGTCCAATTCAGAAAAGGAAGGGGCGCGGAAAAATGACATATTTACTGGCCCCTTCCCACACTCTCGATCTGCCTGTGCGCCCCAAAGCGTTACGCGCGCGGGGGGGGGGGGTTGTTGGCCATGCAGGGGGGAAATCAGATGTGGGCAGTACAGGAAAGGGTATCAGTGTTGGCGGGATGGGATTACATAATGATGCACTGTGTCTGTCTCTCCCTCCTTCAGCAGCTAAAAGCTGGCGAGAGAAACCAGGCTTCAGATGCGGAAAGGAGAGAGGGAGAAACCTGGCTACAGCTGCGGACAGGGGGAGAAACCAGGCTACAGCTGCGGACAGGGGGAGAAACCAGGCTACAGCTGCGGACGGGGGGGGGGGGGGAACCAGGCTTCAGCTGCGGGAGGGAGAGGGGGGGGAAACCAGGCTTCAGCTGCGGGAGGGAGAGGGGGGGGAAACCAGGCTTCAGCTGCGGGAGGGAGAGGGGGAGAAACCAGGCTTCAGCTGCGGGAGGGAGAGGGGGAGAAACCAGGCTTCAGCTGCGGGAGGGAGAGGGGGAGAAACCAGGCTTCAGCTGCGGGAGGGAGAGGGGGAGAAACCAGGCTTCAGCTGCGGGAGGGAGAGGGGGAGGGGGAGAAACCAGGCTTCAGCTGCGGGAGGGAGAGGGGGAGAAACCAGGCTTCAGCTGCGGGAGGGAGAGGGGGAGGGGGAGAAACCAGGCTTCAGCTGCGGGAGGGAGAGGGGGAGAAACCAGGCTTCAGCTGCGGGAGGGAGAGGGGGAGAAACCAGGCTTCAGCTGCGGGAGGGAGAGGGGGAAAAACCAGGCTTCAGCTGCGGGAGGGGGAAAAACCAGGCTTCAGCTGCAGAGAGGGGGGGGGGGACCAGGCTTCAGCTGCGGGAGGGAGAGGGGGAGAAACCAGGCTTCAGCTGCGGAGGGAGAGGGGGAGAAACCAGGCTTCAGCTGCGGAGGGAGAGGGGGAGAAACCAGGCTTCAGCTGCAGGAGGAAGAGGGGGAGAAACCAGGCTTCAGCTGCAGGAGGAAGAGGGGAGAAACCAGGCTTCAGCTGCAGGAGGGAGAGGGGGAGAAACCAGGCTTCAGCTGCAGGAGGGAGAGGGGGAGAAACCAGGCTTCAGCTGCAGGAGGGAGAGGGGGAGAAACCAGGCTTCAGCTGCGGGAGGGAGAGGGGGACAAACCAGGCTTCAGCTGCGGGAGGGAGAGGGGGAGAAACCAGGCTTCAGCTGCGGGAGGGAGAGGGGGAGAAACCAGGCTTCAGCTGCGGGAGGGAGAGGGGGAAAAACCAGGCTTCAGCTGCGGGAGGGGGAGAAACCAGGCTTCAGCTGCAGAGAGGGGGAGGGGGGGAAACCAGGCTTCAGCTGCGGGAGGGAGAGGGGGAGAGACCAGGCTTCAGCTGCGGGAGGGAGAGGGGGAGAAACCAGGCTTCAGCTGCGGGAGGGAGAGGGGGAGAAACCAGGTTTCAGCTGCGGGAGGGAGAGGGGGAGAAACCAGGCTTCAGCTGCGGGAGGGAGAGGGGGAGAAACCAGGCTTCAGCTGCGGGAGGGAGAGGGGGAGAAACCAGGCTTCAGCTGCGGGAGGGAGAGGGGGAGAAACCAGGCTTCAGCTGCGGGAGGGAGAGGGGGAGAAACCAGGCTTCAGCTGCGGGAGGGAGAGGGGGAGAAACCAGGCTTCAGCTGCGGGAGGGAGAGGGGGAGAAACCAGGCTTCAGCTGCGGGAGGGAGAGGGGGAGAAACCAGGCTTCAGCTGCGGGAGGGAGAGGGGGAGAAACCAGGCTTCAGCTGCAGGAGGAAGAGGGGAGGGAACCAGGCTTCAGCTGCAGGAGGGAGAGGGGGAGAAACCAGGCTTCAGCTGCAGAGAGGGGGGGGGGGACCAGGCTTCAGCTGCGGGAGGGAGAGGGGGAGAAACCAGGCTTCAGCTGCGGGAGGGAGAGGGGGAGAAACCAGGCTTCCGCTGCGGGAGGGAGAGGGAGAGAAACCGGGCTTCAGCTGCGGGAGGGAGAGGGGGAGAAACCGGGCTTCAGCTGCGGGAGGGAGAGGGGGAGAAACCAGGCTTCAGCTGCGGAGGGGGAGAAACCAGGCTTCAGCTGCGGAGGGAGAGGGGGAGAAACCAGGCTTCAGCTGCAGGAGGAAGAGGGGGAGAAACCAGGCTTCAGCTGCAGGAGGGGGAGAAACCAGGCTTCAGCTGCAGGAGGGAGAGGGGGAGAAACCAGGCTTCAGCTGCAGGAGGGAGAGGGGGAGAAACCAGGCTTCAGCTGCAGGAGGGAGAGGGGGAGAAACCAGGCTTCAGCTGCGGGAGGGAGACACACAGACAGTTCATCGATCTGCAATTGTCCTTCCGTCACCGCCGCACCAATCCCCCTGCGTGCCCGGGCACCCTCCAGGAGGCACAGTGGTAACCCCTATCGGCGGCCTTGCCATTTGCACACAACTCTGTTCACCAAAGCATAAAAATGGGACTGACTCCCGATCATATGACCACTGTGGCCACTGTACCTTCCCACCTATGGGCAGGCAGACCCTATTAAAAGGGATACCAAGGCTGGGTGAGAAGGGGTCAATGCTACGGTTCAAGAATCCGTGAACTAGGGTGCTTTCTCTGCATTCATTACCAGCTGCACGCAACTCTGTTCACCAAAGCGTAAAGTGGGAACAGTTCCCAATTATATGACCTCTGTGAAGGCCAATTACAGTAGTCACATGATCGCTGATCCTTCCCGCCCATGGGTGGATAGACCCTAATAAAGGGATACCAGTTCTGGGTGAGAAGGGGTCAACACAACAGTTTCAGAATCAGTGAACGAGGGTGCTTTCTCTACATTACCAGTTGCACACAACTGTTGAGCCAAGCCTAAAGGGAACTTATTTGGAATGGTTTAAGGGTTATACAATTGTCTTCTGCCAACTTATTGTTCTTGGGAACCCTCGTAGCCTGTCTTGCACCATCATCATAGATTAACAGACCTCCATGAAGTCATACCCCATGGTGTGCGAAAATCAACACAGCCAAGATAACAAAGCAATGACTACGGGACTGTCTAAAACAGGAAAGGAGTGCAGGAAAGAAACTAAAGATATAAATTAGTCAACTTTATCTATACCAAAGTACTAGAGAACTGACATCTATTACGGAAACTGCCAACGCAAAGCGGCATGTGCATTTTTTATCACAACCAGCATGTTCTGTGTAGTATCTGCATTCCCCTAGTGTATACATCGTCTATGTTGTTACCGATAGGTTTTATTTCAAGCATGGAAGAATGCCAACAATTAAAAGTCTTGAATTAAAAAGCTGATTCTTCCCAGATGGCCCCAATGGCATTTTATTTATTTTTTTAAACTGACCAACATTTGACACTGTATAGCTGATGTTTGTGGGAAGGACAGAAAATAGAGGGTGGGCTAGAGATGGGAGGAGCGACAGGGAGTCCGTCTTGCCCAGGTGGGCTGGCTGCCTCAGTTGACATGACAGAGTGTGGCCTGTTGGTCAAAGGTCTGACATAGGTCCAGTGTTGCTTGGCAAGTTTCTAGGGACAGGCTTGGGAAGCTGAAGCAAAATATTACAGACCATAAAATGAAGAAGGGAGGTGGGGGAGGGAAAAAAAAAACAAGAGAAATAAAAAAATAAAGAAAACCATGAACACATTAGTATTTATGAATTACCCAACCTCAAAGCTGCTGCACATACTGCTAAAAAGTCCGGTTTCTTTTTGAGAAAACCACATACGTTTGGTGGCAGGAAATACGCTCGCTGTAGCTCAGATAAAAAAAAAAAAAAATTAGGTCATTTTTTTTTCTATTTTTTTTTTTTTTTGTTTTTTTACTCTATTAAATGACGAGGGGCAGCGCTGAGGTTGTGTAACAGAATCTGCTCAATACCAAAAAAATGAGAGACTTTAACATAAGACAACATATGTAACATTTACTATCTTCTAACTATAGCTTTCTTTTTTTTAATGCATATTTTAATATCTGTGAGCAGATAAAGAAAAAAAAAAAAACAGGACCACTAGTCATATAAGAAACAAAAAAATCTGAAAGCGGTTTCTTTCTCAACAAAGGAAACAAGAAAACCCAAAATACCTCCACCTGATCCGTTTTCCTCTTCTCTGAATAGTGGGGATGTCAATATAACTTTTAAGGTTAATTTAGGTTCTTTTGAATTTTGTATAATTAGTGAGGCATCTTCTGTGCATTGTTCCACTTGATATGTCTCTTCTGTCAGTTTCTAAAGGGTTTAAGAAGTGAGTATAAGTATCAGAAAGGCTAGGAAAGGTTAAGCTGGCATCAGGGTTACTTTCTAAAAATTAGAAACAATGACTTAGAAATAACCAAGCTCAGTTCTTTAAAGACCCATGGGTGTAAGTCATCTGGTCCAGGAGTTTATTCACCTATAATTTGTCAAACCATTTCTGGATCAGATCAATTATGAGCTATTGAAGTGGGTTTCAGACAGTGAAAAGAGGAGAAGCATTTTCAGACAGTGAAAAGAGGAGAAGCATTTTCAGACAGTGAAAAGAGGAGAAGCATTTTCAGACAGTGAAAAGAGGAGAAGCATTTTCAGACAGTGAAAAGAGGAGAAGCATTTTCAGACAGTGAAAAGAGGAGAAGCATTTTCAGACAGTGAAAAGAGGAGAAGCATTTTCAGACAGTGAAAAGAGGAGAAGCTTTTTCAGACAGTGAAAAGAGGAGAAGCTTTTTCAGACAGTGAAAAGAGGAGAAGCTTTTTCAGACAGTGAAAAGAGGAGAAGCTTTTCCAGACAGTGAAAAGAGGAGAAGCTTTTCAGACAGTGAAAAGAGGAGAAGCTTTTCAGACAGTGAAAAGAGGAGAAGCTTTTCAGACAGTGAAAAGAGGAGAAGCATTTTCAGACAGTGAAAAGAGGAGAAGCTTTTTCAGACAGTGAAAAGAGGAGAAGCTTTTCAGACAGTGAAAAGAGGAGAAGCTTTTCAGACAGTGAAAAGAGGAGAAGCTTTTCAGACAGTGAAAAGAGGAGAAGCTTTTCAGACAGTGAAAAGAGGAGAAGCTTTTCAGACAGTGAAAAGAGGAGAAGCTTTTCAGACAGTGAAAAGAGGAGAAGCTTTTCAGACAGTGAAAACATGAGAAGCTTTTCAGACAGTGAAAACATGAGAAGCTTTTCAGACAGTGAAAAGATAAGCTTTTTCAGACAGTGAAAAGAGGAGAAGTTTTTCAGACAGTGAAAAGAGGAGAAGTTTTTCAGACAGTGAAAAGAGGAGAAACTTTTCAGACAGTGAAAAGAGGAGAAGCTTTTCAGACATTGAAAAGAGGAGAAGCTTTTCAGACAGTGAAAAGAGGAGAAGCTTTTCAGACGGTGAAAAGAGGAGAAGCTTTTCAGACAGTGAAAAGAGGAGAAGCTTTTTCAGACAGTGAAAAGAGGAGAAGCTTTTCAGACAGTGAAAAGAGGAGAAACTTTTCAGACAGTGAAAAGAGGAGAAGCTTTTCAGACAGTGAAAAGAGGAGAAGCTTTTCAGACAGTGAAAAGAGGAGAAGCTTTTCAGACATTGAAAAGAGGAGAAGCTTTTCAGACAGTGAAAAGAGGAGAAGCTTTTCAGACAGTGAAAAGAGGAGAAGCTTTTCAGACAGTGAAAAGATGAGAAGCCTTTTCAGACAGTGAAAAGATGAGAAGCTTTTTCAGACAGTGAAAAGATGAGAAGCTTTTTCAGACAGTGAAAAGATGAGAAGATTTTCAGACAGTGAAAAGAGGAGAAGCTTTTCAGACAGTGAAAAGAGGAGAAGCTTTTCAGACAGTGAAAAGATGAGAAGCTTTTTCAGACAGTGAACAGAGGAGAAGCTTTTCAGACAGTGAAAAGAGGAGAAACTTTTCAGACAGTGAAAAGAGGAGAAGCTTTTCAGACAGTGAAAAGAGGAGAAGCTTTTCAGACAGTGAAAAGAGGAGAAGCTTTTCAGACATTGAAAAGAGGAGAAGCTTTTCAGACATTGAAAAGAGGAGAAGCTTTTCAGACAGTGAAAAGAGGAGAAGCTTTTCAGACATTGAAAAGAGGAGAAGCTTTTCAGACAGTGAAAAGAGGAGAAGCTTTTCAGACAGTGAAAAGAGGAGAAGCTTTTCAGACAGTGAAAAGATGAGAAGCTTTTCAGACAGTGAAAAGATGAGAAGCTTTTTCAGACAGTGAAAAGATGAGAAGCTTTTTCAGACAGTGAAAAGATGAGAAGCTTTTTCAGACAGTGAAAAGATGAGAAGCTTTTTCAGACAGTGAAAAGATGAGAAGATTTTCATACAGTGAAAAGATGAGAAGATTTTCATACAGTGAAAAGCTAGAAAAGGTTAAGCTGGCATCAGGGTTACTTTCTAAAAATTAGAAACAATGATTTAGAAATAACTGAGCTCAGTTGTTTAAGGACCCATGGGTGTAGGTCATCTGGTCCAGGAGTTTATTCACCAATAATCTGTCAACTCATTTCTGGATCAGATCAATTATGAGCTACTGAAGTGAATTTCAGACAGTGAAAAGACTAAAAGATTTTCAGACAGTGAAAAGCTAGGAAAGGTTACTTTCTAAAAATTAGAAACAATGATTTAAGCCTCATACACACGATCAGATTGTTGGCCAACAAAGCGTCAGACTTTTGTCTGAAGGGTGTGTGCTAGGAGCTTGTCTTGCATACAAACGGTACACAATTGTCGGCCAACAAACACGAATGTCGTGACGTACTACGTGGAATTTAAGGCTCTTGGACGCCACCCTTTGGGCACCTTCTGCTAATGTCGTGTTTGGCGAGCATTGATTCCGAGCATGCGTGTTTGTAATTTGAACTTTTGTGTGCCGGACTTGTGTACACACGATACGAAAATCTGACAGACCATTGTCCGCTGAAAATTTACTAGCCTGCCATCCAACATTTGTTGGCAGAAAGTTGGACAACAATTGTCTGATGGAGCGTACCAACGGTCGTATTTTAAGCCAACAGTCTGTCATCACACAATTCCCTGCCGAAAATCTGATCGTGTGTAAGAGGCTTTAGAAATAACTGAGCTCAGTTCCTTAAGGACCCATGGGTGTAAGTCACCTGCTCCAGGAGTGTATTCACCTATAATCTGTCAAGCCATTTATGAAGAAGATCAATTTTGAGCCATTGTGGTGGATTGGAGCTTGTGTCAATACAACCTTCACTTAGTGCATCAGCTCCACCCCTTTCATTTGTATAAACGAAGATGAAAAATGTATTTCATAGCCTTTTTTCCCCCACTTTGTTTAACCGACCGAGTTGTTTTTATTAGAAGAGTCTACATTTTAGATGCAATAATTTATGGGATGTTTCTATTCTTCTGGCACTTCAGGGACATTTAAAATACATACAATACAGAGTTATGAAAAAATTTCGATTTGTTACCGTAAAATATCTTTTATCTGAGTTCACTGACGGACATAGCTTCTCTTTATTCTTGATCATAGAGTTTATAGCATCACCTACAGGTGTAGGACACTAGGCAGAAAAAAAGAACACAGCACCACCTATGGGCAGTCCAAGCAGGTATAGCAACTTGAAGACCGCCTAACCGTGAATTTACGTCATGGGTTTCAAGTGGAATACCGGGGTCATGGCTGCAACAATATGCCATAACCCAAGGTATTTTTTTTTATTTTATTTTTTTTCAGCTGACAATTCTCTAACTGCTAAAAGAGATCCAAGCGCCTGATTAGCCGCTGGATGGCTTTTTATTTTTAGAAGCGCGGGGGGGGGGGGGTCGTTCCCCGCTTCTATGTCCCTGTACTCTCATGCAGTGGTGGACGCATATGAAGGTCACACCCACATATGTAAACAGTGTTCACACCACTCTTGTGAGGTATCGCCGCGAATGTCAGAGCGAGAGCAATAATTCTAGTGCTAGAACTCCTCTGTAATTCAAAAATGGTAACTGAAATCATTTTTTAAAGCATCATCTATGGAGTTTTTGTTTATTTTTTTAATTTTAAGTACCAAAGTTTGGCGTCATTCCACAAGCACACGCAATTTTAAAGCATGACACGTTGGGTATCTATTTACTCGGCGTAAAATTATCTTTCATATTTTACAAAAAAATTGGGTTATATATTCAATATAGGAAAAATATGACTATATATCAAATATAGGAAAAATATGACAACAAATATATACAAAAAAATAAAACATTTTTTGTATATATTTGTTGTCATATTTTTCCTATGTTACATATATATATTTTTTTGATTTTTGTATAGCCTGTCCGCTAGTCTATGGTTGATGCATATATCCCCCTGATGAAGCCGTGAGGCGAAACATGTCGGGACAATATATGATCATGCAATCTCCATAAAATCTCCTTTAAGAAAAAGTAGAAACCATCATAATTGCCATAAATCCTCTAGCTTGTAGACGCGATAACTTTTGCGCAAACCGATCAATAATCGCTTATTGTGATTTTTTTTTTTTTACCAAAAATATGTAGAAGAATACATTATTGGCCTAAACTGATGAAGAAATTCATTTTTTTTAACTTTTTTTTGGGGGGGGGGGGATGTTTATTATAGCAAAAAGTAAAATTTTTTTTTTATTTTCAAAATTGTTGCTCTTTTTTGTTTATAGCGGAAAAAAAAAAAAAAAAAAAACGCAGAGGTGATCAAATACCACCAAAGGAAATCTCTATTTGTGGGGAAAAAAAAAAAAAGATCAATTTTGTTTGAGTACAACGTCGCACGACCGCGCAATTGTCAGTTAAAGTGACGCAGTGCCGTATCGCAAAAAATGGCCTGGTCATTAAGGGGGAAAATCTTCCGGTCCTTAACCACTTCAGCCCCGGAAGATTTGGGGACTGAACGAGCTGAGCATTTTTTGCGATTCGGCACTGCGTCGCTTTAACTGACAATTGCGCGGTCGTGCGACGCTGCACTCAAATAAAATTGACGTCCTTTTTTTTTCCCCCCACAAATGGAGCTTTCTTTTGGTGGTATCGGTTGATCGCCTCTGCGGTTTTTATTTTTTGCGCTATAAACAAAAAAAAAAAAAAAAAAAAAGCGACAATTTTGAAAAACACAATATTTTGTACTTTTTGCTATAATAAATATCCCAATTTTTTTTAAAAAAAGATATTTTTTTTCCTCAGTTTAGGCCACTATGTATTCTTCTACATATTTTTGGTAAAAAAAAAAAAAACAAATCGCAATCGCAAACGTATATTGATTAGTTTGCGCAAAAGCTATAGCGTCTACAAAATAGGGGATAGATTTATAACATTTTTATCATCATTTTTTTTTTGTTTTACTAGCAATGGCGGCGATCTGCGATTTTTATCGTGACTGTGACATTATGGCGGACACAACGGACAATTTTAAAACATTTTTGGGACCATTGTCATTTATACAGCGATCAGTGCTAAAAAAAAACGCATTGATTACTGTAAAAATGTCACTGGCAGTGAAGGGGTTAACACTAAGGGGGGCGATCAAGGGGTTAACTGTGTTCCCTAGTGTGTGTGTTCTAACTGAAGGGGGGAGGGGACTAGCTAGGGGGAGGGGACTAGATAGATTTGTATGAAAACACGATCAGTCTCTTCTCCCCTCAGAGAACTGGGATCTCTGTGTCCTCGGTTCTCGCCGTGTCACGAGCGATCGCGGGGAACCCGGCGGCCGCGATGACTCGCATAGGCTCCGGGGGGAGAGCAGCGGGCGCGCGCGTGCCCCTAGTGGCCACCAATAGAAGCGACGTAACATGACGGCGAAACGCGCAGCCGAGCAGTGTTGTCGCAGTACAACTGCGGCGGCTGGTCGGCAAGCGGTTAAGTGGTTTAAAGTGTCATTTTTCCAACAAAAAAAAAAAAAAACGCTGTGCAAATACCGTGTGATATAAAAAAAATTGCAGCGACAGACATTTTCTTCTCTAGGGCTTCTGCTCTCTCTCTCTCTCTCTATATATATATATATATATATATATATATATATATATATATATATATATATATATATATATATATATATATATATATATATATATATAAATAATAAATAAAAAAAAAAAATATATATATATATATATATATATATATATATATATATATATATATATATATATATATATATATATATAAAAAATATATATAAAAATATAAAAAAAAATATATATATATATATATATATATATATATATATATATATATATATATATATATATAATGTTTGGGGGTTTCAAGTAGATTTCTAGCAAAAAAAAATTTTTTTAATCTGATTTTTATACGTAGGAGAGAAGTGTTAGGCCTGGTCCCAGTTGGTCACAAAGCAGTACAAGAAAAAATAAAATTTAAAATAAAATTAAAAAAAAAAAAAAAAAGGAGGGATGAGTGCCTTGTCTGTCAATGAACTCAAAGAAAGGGATTTTACGTAGAGCCTTTGTAATAACATTTAAACAATTTTAAACAGAATGATTTTGTATGATGTCTATGGAGGTACCAAGAAAATCCATAATCCTCAAACATCTCTACTGGTTGATGGTCTTCAGGATGGGGCACCTAGGATATCTTTAGGTGGCACAGATTTATTCCATACAACCTTCTAGACCTGATAATGAACATAGAACTGGAGATAAATTTATTAGTAGCGGTTCTTCTCTTGACTTGATTATTATTTTAAGGGTTCCTCAGGGGTAATAAGGTGGTTGAGAAAGGTTTCCTTGGATGTATAGATTGGGAGAGGATGGAGTTAATGACGGAGATGAACCTCACCTGAATTTGCAGTGGAAGGTTTTCTCGGACTGTGACTAACAAGCTCTCTGTGGGTTTCTCCTTACACATGAGAACCAATTCTAGATCCATGTCTTCCTTAATGAGCAAGCCTTTGGCAACCAGGCCAATTCTCATGACTCCGCACAGCACCCGGCCGCTGTCATCCCTACAAGGCAAAAAAAAAAAAAAAAAAAGAAATGCGTTATTAAAAAGGACTCCAGAAACTCAACGATCATCGATACAATCACAGACAGAACTAAAGCAAAAATGAAATGATTCCGTTCCTGAAAAGAACTTTGTATGTTCTACATCATGGTAGCCCTCAAATACCTCCATTCCATCCTACGCTTAAAAAAAAAAAAAAAATTGAACCACAAAAGTTGTGCAAATCAGATGGAGGATATGGTGACAGAAATCAGAGCTTCACTTCGGTGAACACAAATCAGGAGACTACAGATGTCGGCAAACCTTGAGCTCCGCCACAGCTGCTTCTCCCTCCCGACCCCCAACCTCGTGGTCAATGAGGACGTCCATCACATTAAAAGGCTCAGGAGGTGAGAGGAGGACAGGGGGTCACAAGCTCTAGTTTTAAAGGAAAAAGTCAAGATTTGCATAAAATTTAGGACAGATGAGTGTACCGCACAACCGACTCTGCATTTGATTTTGAAGGTGCCCTTCAGCCTTTTTCAAATTGCCTAGGAAAGTGGACTTTATCCGGGCTTTGGGACACAACTCCTACCACTGAGGAAAGGCACTGTTCTGCCAATAGACACCAATGATGGGGACTCATTCCCCCCTACTGATACCAACAATGGGGCACTATTCCCCCCCCCCACCGATACCAACAATGGGGCACTATTCCTCCTGATACCAATGATGGGTCACTATTCCTCCTACTGACACAAATGATGGGGTATTATTCCTCCAACTGACACCAGTGATGGGGCACTGTTCCTTCCACTAACACTAATGATGGGGCACTGTTCCTCCCCCCCCACTGACACCAATGATGGGACACTATTACTCCCACTGACACCAATAATGGGGCACTATTCCTCCCACTGACACCAATAATGGGGCACTATTCCTCCCACTGACACCAATGATGGGGCACTATTCCTCCCACTGACACCAATGATGGGGCACTGTTCCTCCCACTGACACCAATCATGGGACACTATTCCTCCCACTGATACCAATGATGGGACACTATTCCTCCCACTGATACCAATGATTGGACACTATTCCTCCCACTGACACTAATGATGGGACACTATTCCTCCCACTGACACCAATGATGGGGCACTATTCCTCCCACTGATACCAATGATTGGACACTATTCCTCTCACTGATACCAACGATGGGGCACTATTCCTCCCACTGATACCAATGATTGGGCACTATTCCTCCTACTGATACCAATGATGGGGCACTATTCCTCCCACTGATACCAATGATTGGGCACTATTCCTCCCACTGATACCAACGATGGGGCACTATTCCTCCCACTGATACCAACGATGGGGCACTAATCCTCCCACTGATACCAATGATGGGGCACTATTCCTCCCACTGACTACAAAAATGGGGCACTATTCCTCCCACTGACACCAATGACGGGGCACTATTCCTCCTACTGACACCAATGATGGGGCACTATTCTTCCCACTGATACCAATGATGGGACACTATTCCTCCTACTGACACCAATGATGGGGCACTATTCTTCCCACTGATACCAATAATGTGGAACTATCCCCCCCCCCCCCCAACTCACAAAAGTCTCAATGCAATTAATTTACTCCCACTCTTCACCCCAAGCCTGAAGCATTGTTTATTCCCATTGAATTAGGGGCATTTTCTACCCCCCAGTGGCAATAGTTTAGCCCCCTAAAATCTGAACGACAGTAAACAGGCCCTTTGTTTAGAAAAGTTTAGAGCCGGCCTGGCTTAGAACGAAGACCGGCTTACTGCAAATCTAAGAGATAAGGAAGTCAATAATCTGATTTGTACCCTAAAAACGTGTAAAAACCCCGTTCTAAAAGAAAGGAAGAGACGTTGCATAATAAGCACGACCAACACTGCAGCGTGTTATCTGCCAGCTTTGGCTCGTTCATCCATTGACATACGGAAGCCGGGTAATAACTCTGCGTCACATGATGATCCTGACACCAGAGAGCCGTCTCCAGGAAAAAAGGGTCCCTAGTGTAACATGGCCCCCTAAGGATCCTTGTTAAAAAAAAAAAAAAAAAAAGTAGTGACAGTTATCAGCCGAGTCTAATGGGATTTGAAAATGACAGTCACGTGGCTAAAACAAAGATTCATTTTTCTCATGCTAAAAGCTCTGAGAACCGAGCCCAACGTGCCCCTCCCATAACAAAAACCAGCCAAAGAAATCTGAATATAAAAACAGCACACTGACCAGAAGGATCTTGAGAAGGTCGGGGGTCAGAATGCCATTCAAAGGATAACAAAAAGAAAAAAACAAAAAGCCATAAAAATACAGTAAAACCTCGGATTGTGAGCATATTCTGTTCCAGAAGAACGCTTGTAATCCAAAGCGACTCGTATATCAAAGCGAATTTCCCCATAAGAAATAATGGAAACTCCGGTGATTCGTTCCACAATCATTTATTCCTAGGTCCTTCAGTTTATAGTCCATATAAAAAGATTATAGAGGTGTGATGGGTTGTGTAACCATTAAATGTCCGTCTACAAATGGAAGCCTCCACACAAGGGGGATGAGAAGCAAAATCCAGCAGGAGCCACAGAGTATAAAAGGAGGAGAGAGGGCACCTCTAAGTGTAGCAATATGGTTGCCACTTCAGCCCCGGAAGGATTTGCCCCCCTTCCTGACCAATGCATTTTTTTTCGGCACTGCGTCCCTTTAGCCGACAATTGCGCGGTCGTGCGACGCTGTACCCAAACAAAATTGATGTCCCTTTTTTTTCCCCCACAAATTGTTTTTTTTTTTTTTGGTGGTATTTCATCAGCTCTGCGGTTTTAATTTATGCGCTATAAACAAAAAAGAGCGACAATTTTGAAAACAAAAAGCAATATTTTTATTATGGTTTTTATTATGTTTATAGCGCATAAATCTTGCATCTTGCAGGGGGACATCGAGACTGATCATCAGTGCCCTGATTACAATATAGCGCCAACAGTCACCAATCAGTGCCAGCAATCAGTGTCCACCACTGCCCACAAGTGCCACCAGTGCCCATTAGTGATGCCAGTCAGTGCTGGCTATCAGTGCTGCCCATCACTGCTGTCCCTCAATGCCCATCAGTGTCACCCAGTGCCACCTAACAGTGCCTCATCAGTGCCTCCTAATCAGCGCACATCAGTGAAGGAGAAAAATGACTTAGTTACAAAATTTACTGACAGAAACCAAGTTTTTTTTTTTTTTACTACTATAAAAAACCAAAAAAAAAAAAACAAAAAAAAAACAGCAGTGATTAACCGGTTCAACACCGGGCATTTGCACCCCCTTCCTTCCCAGGCCAATTTTTAGTTTTCAGCGCTGTCGCACTTTAAACGACAATTGCGCGGTCATGCGACGTTGTACCCAAAAAAAATTTTTTTTTCCCCACAAATAGAGATTTCTTTTGGTGGTATTTGATCATCTCTGCGGTTTTCATTTTTTGCGCTATAAACAAAAGAAGAGCGACAATTTTGAAAAAAAACACAATATTTTTTCCTTTTTGCTATAATAAATATCCCAATTTATAAAAAAAAACAAAAAAAAAACAAATTTTTTCCTCAGTTTCGGCCGATATGTATTCTTCTACATATTTTTGGTAAAAAAAAAAAATCGCAATAAGCGTATATTGATTGGTTTGCGTAAAAGTTATAGCGTCTACAAAATACGGGATAGATTTATGGCATATTTTTTTTTTTTTTTTAAATATTTTTTTTTTACTAGTAATGGCGGCGATCGCGATTTTTTTTTGTGACTGCGACATTATGGCGGACACATCGGACACTTTTGACACATTTTTGGGACCATTCACATTTATACAGCGATCAATGCTATAAAATAACAGGCAGTGAAGGGGTTAAGCACTAGGGGGACACAAGGGGTTAAATATGTTTCCTAAGGGAGTGTTTCTAACTGTAGGGGGCGGGGACGTACAAGGGGAGGAGACCGATCAGTGTTCCGCTGTACTGGGAACACAGATCGCTCTCCTCTGAACTGACAGGATGTGGATCTGTGTGTTTACACACACAGATCCACAGCCCTGCCCGGTTAACGGGCAATCATGGGTGCCCGGCAGACATCGCAGCCGCCGGGCACACGCACCGGGTCCCGAGCAACGCTGCGGGCACGCGCTCCCTAGGCGGCCGGAAAGCCCAGGCCGTCATATGATGTCCACCCAGGATGGGAGATCCCATCTGTGAACGTCATATGTCTATGGCCGGGTATTGAAGTGGTTAAATACCACCTCTATTTGTGTGAAGAAAATTATAAAAATTTCATCTGTGTACAGTATTGCATGGCCGCGCAATTGTCATTCAAAGTGCGACAGCGCTGAAAGCTGAAAAATAGCGCCTGGGCAGGAAGGGGGTATAAGTTACCCGGTAGGCAAGTGGTTAAAAAAGGTACAACAGCAACTCACATGGTTGATGATTAAGAGAGGCACATCCAAGTATGCAGGCATCCGGGGTAAAGCTGTCTACATAGACCGTCCTCCTCACCGCCAGCTCTCACTGCTGTCAGTCTGTAATCGTGACCGGGAAGACCACCCTGCAATCGTGACCGGGAAAGGCTACCCTGCAATCGTAACCGGGAAGACTACCCTGCAATCGTGACCGGTAAAGACTACCCTGCAATCGTGACCGGGAAGACTACCCTGCAATCGTAACCGGGAAGACTACCCTGCAATCGTAACCGGGAAGACTACCCTGCAATCGTAACCGGGAAGACTACCCTGCAATCGTAACCGGGAAAGACTACCCTCCAGTAGAGCAATTGAAGCGCTCGTGGAAGGAACGACGTTGATGGCGGTGCGGAGGATGGTCTATGTGGACAGCTTTACCCCAGATGCCGGCATACTTAGACGTGCCTCTTTTATTCATCAACCATATGAGCTGAATGTTGCTAAGTGTTGTACCTTCATTAAATGTAACCGTATTGCTACACGTAGATGCGCCCTCTCTTCTCTTTTATACTCAGTTGTGACATGACGCTACTTGTATATCAAGTCAAAATTTATTTAAAAATTTTGCTCATCTTGCAAAGCCCTCTCAAACCCAAGTTCCTCTCAATCCAAGGTTTTACTGTAGATCCATTTGGGCCTTCTAGCCAATTTAATACCCTAAGCTGTATTTTCGGAGCTCAATGAACACATTTTAATTGAGGTCATTAGAACGGAGGCAGGGGGTGCAAATTTCCCCCCCCGTTGAAAATAACAGACGAAAACGAGGAGCAGTAAAAGGCAAACTTGCAAACAATAAAAAAAAAAAAAAAAGCCGTCTGTGGTGCCATTATTAATTTCATGTTGAGAAATTGCAGTGGGTTCCAGAATCCCCACTGGGAAGATCATTCTACCTGAGCCATGAAAAAATCGTCTCCTCACCGAGGTGGATAGTGCTTAGCCTGCAGGAAACCGTACGTGAGCTCGTCTCTAAGTACACTCACATCTGCTGTGTCAGCAGCATCCCCTTCATTTAGACAACGCTGATGTGGGGACTTGCAACCAGCCATAATAAAATTTATTTAGTAATGCAAAACAAACACAAAAAAAAAAAAAAAAAAAAAAGCAATAACCCGAGTGGAAAACAACTGTGCATGAATTAAAACTTCATAATTTATTCCTGTTCCCGTTATAATGAAAATAACTGCTCAGCAACCAGGAATGAAGCAAAGTAGTGGTGATCAAAGACGACTACATTCAACAAAAGCCAAACTTTATAAACTCTCTAAATCACCAATAAGCATTTTTTAAGCCGTATGCTGCCAACATCGTTAGGAAAGTACACTATATTGCCAAAAGTATTGGGGATGCCTTCCTTTACAAGCACATGAACTTTAATGGCCTCCCAGTCTTAGTGCGTAGGGTTCAATATTGAGTTGGTTCCGCCCTTTGCAGCTTTAACAGCTTCAACTCTTCTGGGAAGGCTGTCCACAAGGTTTAGGAGGGTGTCTATGGGAATGTTTGACCATTCTTCCAGAGGAGCATCTGTGAGGTCAGGCACCGACGTTGGGTGAGAAGGTCTGCCTCGCAGTCTCCACTCTAATTTATCTCAAAGGTGTTCTATCGGGTTGAGGTCAGGATTCTGCAGGCCAGTCAAGTTCCTCAACCCCAAACTTGCTCACCCATGTCTTTATGGACCTTGCTTTGTGCACTGGTGTGCAGTCATGTTGGAACAGGAAGGGGCCATCCCCAAACTGTTCCCACAAAGTTGAAAGCTTGAAATTGTCCAAAATGCCTTGGTATGCTGACGCCTTAAAAGTTACCTTCACTGGAACTAAGGGACCAAGCCAAGTTCCTCCACCCCAAACTCGCTCATCCATGTCTTTATGGACCTTGCTTTGTGCACTGGTGCGCAGTCATGTTGGAACAGGAAGGAGCCGTCCCCAAACTGTTCCTACAAAGTTGAGAGAATTAAATTGTCCAAAATGTCTTGGTATGCTGAAGCCTTAAGAGAGTTACCTTCACTGGAACTAATGGGCCAAGACAAGTTCCTTCACCCCAAACTTGCTCATCCATGTCTTTATGGACCTTGCTTTGTGCACTGGTGGGCAGTCATGTTGGAACAGGAAGGGCCCATCCCCAAACTGTTCCCACAAAGTTGGGAGAATGAAATTGTCCAAAATGTCTTGGTATGCTGACGCCTAAAGAGTTTCCTTCACTGGAACTAAGGGGGCCAAGCCCAACTCCTGAAAAACAACCCCACACCATAATCCCCCCACTCCACCAAACTTTACACTTGGCACAATGCAGTCAGGCAAGTATCGTTCTCCTGGCAACTGACAAACCCAGACACGTCCATCGGATTGCCAGACACAGAAGCTCGATTCATCACTCCAGAGAACACGTCTCCTCTGCTCTAGTCCAGTGGTGGCGTGCTTTATACCACTGCATCAGACGGCCATGGAAACCCATTTCATGAAGGTCTCTTTGCACTGTTGTGCTAATCTGAAGGCCACACGAAGTTTGGAGGTCTGTAGCGATTGACTCTGCAGACAGTTGGCGACTTCTGCGCCCTTCAGTAGGCGCGGACCCCACTTCGTGGCCGAGTTGCTGTTCCCAGTTAATTCCACTTTGTTATAATACCACGGACCGTGGAACATTTAGTAGCAAGGAAATTTCACGCATGGACTCATTGCACAGGTGGCAACCTATCACGGTACCACGCTTAAATTCACGGAGCTCCTGAGAGCAACTCATTCTTTCACAGATGTTTGTAGAAGCCGTCTGCAAGCCTAGGTGCTTGCTTTTGTACACCTGTGGCCATGGAGGCGATGGGAACACCTGACCACAATGATCTGGAGGGGTTTCCCAATACTTTTGGCAATATAGTGTATATTATACTCACTTGTTTCTGGTCTTGGCCAAAATCATGTCATTCATCCCAGGAGTCTACATGAGAGGAGGGTTTTTTCGCACCCTGCTGCCTGAGCTAAGGAAAGATGGATTCCAGGAATTAAATGCTACATGAATCATCTGCCCTTACTTAAGATGGCAACAGCTAAAAATGCTAGCGGGTCGCTTTTCAAAGTGATTTTTCAGCAAAAAAAAGCATGGAGACATAGATGGATATCAGTCTCCCCATGTCTCCCCTGTGCTTCACTGAACGTAATGCAATGCAGATATATCTTTACCGGCCTTGATGGCCAGGGAAACGGTCAATGAGGAGAAAGTGACACCACCCATCACTTCCAGGTCAACAAGAAGGGGAAAAGAGGAGACATATGTCCACTCTCCTCCCTCCCCTCTACCTGCTATGCCGGTACAGGGCCCGCAGATGGGCAATCAGAGCCTGGGATACAGTGAGGGGAAAAAGTATTGTTTTTTTATGCTGATTTTGTACATTTGCCCACTGACAAAGAAACGATCAGTCTATAATTTTAACGGTCGGTTTATTTTACCAGTGAGAGACAGAACAAAAATATTCAGAAAAACGCATTTCAAAAAAGTTATAAATTGATTTGCATTTTAATAAAAGTGAAATAAGTATTTGATCCCTTTGCAAAACATGACTTGGTACTTGGTGGCAAAACCCCTGCTGGCAATCACAGAGGTCAGACGTTTCTTGTAGTTGGCCACCAGGTTTGCACACATCTCAGGAGGGATTTTGTCCCGCTTCTCTTTGCAGATCCTCTCCAAGTCATTAAGGTTTTAATAGTTTGAGGGATGGGTGTGGCGCTGTTCCTCTTAGTACCCTGTGATGTCCTGTTAATGTGCTGTGTTCACTTCACTTTGAAAGTAAAACTAGTAGTCGCGTAGATGTCCAATGACGAAATGCGTAGGGTGTGGCCTAATCTGTGCTTCCCAAACAACATTGAACAGCTGATGGTTAACCGGAAAACTCGGTCTTTTTTGCTTACTACACGTTTTTAAAATTGTGAGTACCACTCTGCTTGTTTAAATAAACTCTTTTAAAAACGATCTTACACTATGGGCACCCCTTCTCTCAAACTATCTAATCTAGCTGTCTCCATTTTATATGGTGACTGCATGTTGGGGGGCAGCAGTTCCAAACCTTTTATATATAAAAAAACCTACACTCATATTCATTTCCACTGCGCGGGTTTACCACTATATTCTCCAATTAAGGTTTTGAGGCCGACATTTGGCAACTCAATCCTTCAGCTCCCTCCACATATTTTCTATGGGGTGAAGGTCTGGAGACTGGCTAGGCCACTCCAGGACCTTCTTGAACCACTCCTTTGTTGCCTTGGCTGTGTGTTTTGGGTCATCGTCATGCTGGAATACCCATCTACAACCCATTTTTAATGCCCTGGCTGAGGGAAGGAGGTTCTCACCCAAGATTTGATGGCACATGGGGCCCCGTCTATCGTCCCTTTGATGCGGTAAAGTTGTCCTGTCCCCCTAGTAGAAAAACACCCCCCCAAGCATGTTGTTTCCACCTCCATGTTTGATGGAGGGGATGGTGTTCTTGGGGTCATAGGCAGCATTCCTCCTCCTCCAAACAAGGCGAATTGGGTTGATGCCAAAGAGCTCGATTTTGGTCTCCTCTGACCACAACACTTTCCCCCAGTTCTCCTCTGAATCATTCAGATGTTCATTAGCAAATTTCAGACAGACCTGTACATGTGCTTTCTTGAGCAAGGGGACCTTGCGGGCTCTGCAGGATTTCAGTCCTTCACGGTGTAGTGTGTTACCGATTGTTTTCTTGGTGACTATGGTCCCAGCTGCCTTGAGATCATGACTCTCCCTGGGCCGATTCCTCATTGTTCTCATGATAATTGAAACTCCACGAGGTGAGATCTTGCATGGAGCCCCAGACCGAGGGAGATTGACAGTTATTTTGGGTTTCTTCCATTTGCGAAAAATCACACCAACTGTTGTCACAGTTCTTGTAGCCCATTCCAGCCTTGTGTAGGTCTACAATCTTGTCCCTGACATCCTTGGACAGCTCTTTGGTCATGGCCCAGTGGAGAGACTGGAATCTGATTGATTGCTTCAGTGGACAGGTGTCTTTTAGACTCCCTTTGAGAGTCCTCCTAATCTCAGCTCGTTGACTGTATAGAAGACACCTGGGAACCAGAAATCTTGTTGATTGATAAGGGATCAAATACTTATTTCACGCATTAAATGCAAATCCATTTATAAAACTTTTGAAATGCGTTTTTCTGGATATTTTTGTTGATATTCTGTCTCTCACCGTTATAATAACCCAACCATTAAAATTACAGACTGATCGTTTCTTTGTCAGTGGGCAATCGTACAAAATCAGCAGGGGGATCAAATATTTTTTTCCCTCACTGTACATGTATGGTGGGGTGTGTGGAGCACTCAGGTGGCAGCCCAGGCGCTTGGACGAAACGTATTTGTATCAAATATATTCATCATATTTCTCTTTCAGTATTCAACTATTTTAGCTTATTTTTAGTCATTTTTGCTTATTTTTAGTCATTTTTGCATCACTGAAACAAGAAACACATTGTAGCTTATAGCGGATAATATAAAATAGTCTCCTGGATGGCAATAGGATCAATAAAATATATGTTGACCCCGTCCTTTAAGGGTTAAACAGAACATTTCCTGGTAGGAGCGCAGTGGCAGTCCCAGGAGATATCAATTATACAAGCTAGATATGGAGGAGCGGCTTTATCCTGCAGTAAATGACAACCGGTCTATTTTTGCTGCTCCCTCAGTCATACCGAGACATGAAATATATAGGCTCTGATTTTCCACTAGATAAAAGGTAGTTGTAGAACCGCATTTCTTTGCGGGAACTGGACTCTTCACAGGTCTATTTCACTTGACCCGAGAAGAGCTTAAGAGATTGATTATCAAGTCCTTAGGTTCCCGAACAACATCTCCAATTTGGCATTTGGAACACATGGCACGCATCCACAAAATGTCAGTAGTTCTTGAGAATCTGACACCAGGATCAGTGGAGAACGATACGGCTTTCAAACCGGCCTACAAACACTAAACATGTGCAAGCCTAAAGTACAATAAAGGCATTCTTCCGTGGTCTCTACCAAGTCACCTTCACCGTCATGGAGCAGGTTGTTAATTTCAACAATGTGCAGCTGGGATTCTGCATCCTCGAGGCATGCCCCGGTTAATTATCCATTACTGGCGTCTTCAGAATTACATTGTATAAATATTTCAAAGAACATATGAAAGTTATGATGAATTAATAATGCAGTCAACAAAGAATTCATAACAGTAGTACTGCTACCGCATAAATTCTAGGAAAACCTAAAAAACGGTAACAAAAATAGGCAATTTTGAACATAAGATACATTTTTTTTTATAAGAGGAGGTTTCAGGCTTCACCCATCATGGTGGCCCTACCTACGAAGGGGGTCTTCAGGCTTTGGGTTCCATTAGAGATGTAGCAATGCCCTGGACCGCTATGAATATCTATCCTATGTCCTGTACTGTACTGCTCCTGCATAAATTCTAGGAAAACCTAAAAACAGTAACAAAAATAGGCAATTTTGAACATAAGATACATTTTTTTTTATAAGAGGAGCTTCCAGGCTTCACCCATCATGGAGGCCCTACCTACGAAGGGGGTCTTCAGGCTTTGGGTTCCATTAGGGATGTAGCAATGCCCTGGACCGCTATGAATATCCATCCTGTATCCTGTACTGTACGATTAAGAAAAGAAGTAGGAGGTATAGGTTTCATTTCAGGCTACACCTATCATGGCATTTTGGTGGACATTATCCACAAAGGAGTCTTCAGGGTTTGGGTTCCATAGGGATGGGCCTTGGCCCTGGAACTCTATAGCACCTTGAGGCTAACTACATGCATTGCTCAAAGTGCTGAGGCGAGTGCCCTTGCAGGATCTAGTGCCTGAAACACTATTCCAGACTGTCCTGTGGCATGGGGGACCAGGTACGGCTCCCAAGGTTGCACCAATCAAGATGCACCACTTTAATCATGGTAGTAGAAAGCGAGGAGGAGTTTCGACACTAGCGAAAAAATGAAGACAAAGTGGGGTAGGGTTATAGGGGGTGGCCAGGGGGCATGTCCTCAAAATCTTCACCAATATCCAATCACCTGAAGATACCAGCCTATAACCCTGGGTCAACAAACATCCAGCCTGTGCCCAGTTAGGTAGGGCTCTAGGGGGGGGTTGGGGGGTGCCCAGGGGGCATGTCCTCAAAATCTTTGCCAACGACCGATTACCTGAAGGTACTAGAGTACAGAGTCCAGGGGCGCGCTACGCACAGAGTCCAGGGGCGCGCTACGCACAAAGTCCAGGGGCGCGCTACGCACAGAGTCCAGGGGCGCGCTACGCACAGCGTCCAGGGGCGCGCTACGCACAGAGTCCAGGGGCGCGCTACGCACAGAGTCCAGGGGCGCGCTACGCACAGCGTCCAGGGGCGCGCTACGCACAGAGTCCAGGGGCACGCTACGCACAGCGTCCAGGGGCACGCTACGCACAGAGTCCAGGGGCGCGCTACGCACAGAGTCCAGGGGCGCGCTACGCACAGAGTCCAGGGGCGCGCTACGCACAGAGTCCAGGGGCGCGCTACGCACAGAGTCCAGGGGCGCGCTACGCACAGAGTCCAGGGGTGCGCTACGCACAGAGTCCAGGGGTGCGCTACGCACAGAGTCCAGGGGTGCGCTACGCACAGAGTGCGTCTTCATTAAAGCCTTTAGGATTAAAAGCGTTACCAGATATAAAATAAAAAAATAAAAGGTAATCCAAAGTTTTCAGACACAAATATAAATGACTATTACTTTTGGGGTTTTTTTTTTTTTTTTTTTATAACTTGCACAAGAAATGTAGATTTCTTTATGGGACATCAAAGGCCGTTCTCTACCTATGATGTCTTTTTGCATAAGAATTCCCAGTCCATTTAGTGGAGGATTTGAAAAGGAAGAAGCTGTTCACAGGAACTTCTGTACTCTACAGGAAAGCCGCAACTCTATTATTTAATGCAACTGAGGATTCAAAAAACACTTTTCACAGCCAAAGCAAAAAATGCATTTTTGACTACTTGAGAAAAATCAAAAAACACAACATTCGGGTAACTTCCAAATAAATATATAAAGATCTTTAAATCATAAAAGGCATTGTGGTAACAAGTTTATTTGTATGTGTTCTCTATTCCTATTTTTGTATTATGTGCTAAATTAGTAATATATAAAATATATTTTTTTTAAACAGAACATATGGCTCCTTCTTGGGCCGGGCTCAGCAAGGCAATGACACCAGACGTCTACATTCCCCCTCAGTATGATCCATGTCAGCGGTCTCCAAACTGAGGCCTATATCTGACCCTTGAGGCACTATTCATCCCATAAACCCCAATAAAGAGCCACCATTTCTTCCACTGACACCAACAATGGGGCACCATTCTTCCTACCGATACCAATGATGGGGCGCCACCATTCTTCCTACCGATACCAATGATGGGGCACCATTTCTCCCACCGATACCAATGATGGGTCACTATTCCTCCCACCGACACCAATGATGGGGCACTATTCCTCCCACTGACACCAATGATGGGGCACTATTCCTCCCACTGATACCAATGATGGGGCACTATTCCTCCCACTGACACCAATGATGGGGCACTATTCCTCCCACTGACACCAATGATGGGGCACTATTCCTCCCACCGATACCAATGATGGGGCACTATTCCTCCCACTGATACCAATGAAGGGACACTATTCCTCCCACCGATACCAATGATGGGGCACTATTCCTCCCACTGATACCAATGATGGGGCACTATTCCTCCCACTGATACCAATGAAGGGACACTATTCCTCCCACCGATACCAATGATGGGGCACTA